>DVQG01001226.1:0-11362 GCA_018231605.1 Papilio ambrax
CCTTCTTTTGGGAAGTCGGTCAAAAAAAGTTACATTTTATATTTAAATTGATATAATTTTGATATATTTCCACATGGTGGCTCTGTACGGACAAATTGCATCGGCAAATTCAATTTTATTCGAAATTGATTTCGCTTAAACGATTCCATTTATACTGGATGTCTATTTTGAATATTGAAAACTTAAAAGAGTTTAATTACACTTATATTTCTGGTTGAAAAACTGGGATACTATAGGTCCGATCATTTACATCGGTAATTAACCGTTGTTTGTAATTATACTTTCCAGTAACCAATTGTCAATAACTGGATTCATTGATTGTAAAGGTCATAGTTTTGCCAGCCTCATTAACTATGTCATAGGTTGATTTTAATGATTGTTAACCTCTCTACCCATATACGCAGTAGAATTGTGTCACTAGGATGAGGCATGAAACCATCCGCCAAATAAATGTGTGCGCTAATCTATGACGTCACACAATGACGTAATATTTACTGGTTTTGAATTGAAGTCCAAGGTCAAGCTGGCGACAGTATGTCTGGGTCAAGTTTCTTGGCAAATCCGCTTGTTTTTGTTCCCATTTAGCATAAAATATACAGTTTGACCTTAAGAAAACTCTAGTTAAAGAGTCAGCCATTGATATAATACTTAATACACATGTATTGTAAATAATTTACCTCGCTGTAAGATGAATACGAAATAATAACAAGTCAACTATAACTTTACCTTAATTTGGTTTTTCTGTTTCCGCAACTGGTCCCCTTATATCCTTTGTAAGCCACTTTTATCCAACTGGCCAATTAGCAATGACCTTTACTTGGAGAAGCCATAAAACTACCGACCGGAGGGTCTGTTAATAGTAGCAATTGTATTTTTTGTATGGGAATTTATTGTATGAGAGTTAAATATAATGTTATCTAAACAGTTGTTCTAATATTTGTTTTCTTAAAGGTAAAGGACAGTAGTTTATGTCTGCGGGAATAACATAAGCTTAATTTTGATTTATTTCCAAGCTGATGAAGTTACGAGCAACAGCAAGTTAACTATAAAAATGAAACCATACAAAAGTAGATATTAATTAAATAAGATTTTCAATTCTTATCTACATTAATATTATATAGAAAAAAGATTTATTACTTTACTAGATTTCGCCCGCGACTCCGTCTGCGTGGAATTTAAAGAAAAACAAAACTGAGCAGTCTTTGTATTCTTCCTGACTACCCTCTACGTCTATGCCAAATTTCATCGAAATCCGTTTAGGCTACAAACTTTAACAAATATCTATCCATCCATCTAAACTTTCGCATTTATAATATTGGTATAATAAATTTCACGAGGACGAAGTCGCGAGCAAAAGCTAGTTATTTATAAAGCTAAGTACTTAAGTATTTGGACTTGTATCAAATTCGTGGAATCGCCTACATATTTTAGTGTACATAACAGACAACTTTGTGGAGCCTTTAATATAAACCTACGTCCGAGGCTTTGCAGAACCATCCCTTTGTCATAAACATACGAGAGAAGCTTCCAACATCCGACAGAACTTGATAACTACCCTTGTTTTGTACTTATACGTTAGACATATTTGAACAATTGTGATACACATAATTGCATGTGTGTTGTTGAATAAGTTATTTTCCCTAATATCTCAGTTATCTAAACTATTCAATATATCTGGATAATATTATTTATGCTAAGTTTCTGAAGTTTTTATTTATTTTATCATTAAATAGTGATTCGTTAGTGTTAAGTTGAACTAAGTTTCAACGGAGTAAAAACTCAAGTTATGTAGTTCGGAAACGCATTTAATGATGTTATGGAAACAAAAACACTAATGAACGGTTAAAAGTAGCTGAGAAACTGGCCGTTAATGATATTTGCTAATTCCCCATTATATAATATTTAACAAGGCATCCAGTTATTTTGTATGGTTTGTGGTTATTTTAATGAACTACTACTATTTTAATGAATATAAATATATTGAACTACGAAGTTATGTTTATATTATATTTATATTTTTATACACTATAGTCATATTTATCGTGAAAAGTAATTTACAAAAGATGTTATTCAAAATTTACTTCGAGTCAATTATGTCACGAAATCAGTTCATACATAATTAAGGGCAGCTGCGTACGACGACATATCTGACGTTAGTCAGTTTTTATAGCCCTTTGAAGTAGGTCAGAAACATTCATCTTGTTTCGAAAGTCAGTTTAACCAGTATCAGGTAAATTTTTAAAGATAACATTCCTGTTTCGTGACATGTTAGGTATATGTTAGTTTTTTTGTAAACATGAGATCTCACCATGTATCGACAAAAATGTAAATTACATTTTGAAGAGAGCTTCGGTGTCTCAGGGTTTGAGCACTTGACTTGTAATCTGCAGGTCCTGAGTTCGATCTCGCCTAGTATGTTTTTATCATTTTCGAAGCATTTTTTAAGATCATTACAAATTGGAAAAAACAACATTACAACTTGCAAATGAAGTGTCGTGTCGTCGTTTGTTTTAGGCGTTAATTAATAAAGATAATTTGTATTGCGTAAGCTCAGAAAATACTAAAACATGAATCATTGGGAAACTAAAATATGTAATAGTCCATAATACAGTTTTACCACAAATTCATCAAACAAAATTACGTACTTACTTATTTTTTTTTCTTGTAATTCATTATTATAATCTCTTACATCTCTGTCTTTCTTAAACAAAAAACAAGTAAAAAGTATATTTTTGTACTGTACTTTGGCTGTGAAAACCTACGTTTAAATAGGTAAAAGTTAGCTAAATCGGTATTCGAAAAATATTGTAGTGGCTGTAAGAGATTCAGATATACATCGTTTTGTTAAAAACAGTTGCACAGTTCAGTCATCATTTGCATCGTTGGGTCGCCATGTTACTGCGCATTTAAATTTAAAGGACGTGTGCCATTAGGCTAATGAGACATTCACGTGCGAAAACACTTCACTTGCACTTATAAATGTCACAGCTAAAAATAAAAACTATAACTTTACACATAGTGAAAGTTAATAGATATAGAAAATACAATGAATGAATTTTTACTGCTATTTAAAATAGATTTTTCTTTTTTTTCCGATTTTATGTAGAATTACTAGAGATTTCAATTATTTCTAAAAATGTAAGGTCCAAAGGTGCCCCATTAGATACTGATTGTGAAATGTTACACGGAGAGCATTGATGCCGTAACACCAAACATTTTCCTAGTACCACTACTTATTCACTTACATTAGTGCTCGCCGTATAGATTACACATTACACCGCGTATCATCAGTCTAACGGCATCTTAACGCAAAACAATTTTAAAAGAATGTGCATTTTTTGTGGTAAGAATGTCATATTCTTCAGATATAATAAAACAAAGCAATTATTTGATCGATGTAAACAGCAAACTGAACACGTATGTTCTTTATTAACTATAATAAGAATTCTGTGAAACTCTTCCCCGATCACGTTGTTATGGAAAACAGGTCGTAGCTACTCGTAGGTTGAGGAAATGTCTGTGCGATATTTCCCACGGGGCAAGCACGTCTTTAGACTAAACCAATTTAACAAAGAACTCCACAACGCTAATACCTTGTTTTCTAACAAACATCTTATTTAGTACGTTAGAGCTAAAAAAACAATAAAACATCGATAAAATAGCAAACTGAATCTATCTGTGATTAACGACATAAAAAAAATCATTCAATGTATCTAATACCTTATCGGATTACATAAAATGAGATACATTTAGAATATTTTCGTAATAAAATGTAAATTGATACAGACAGGTAGGTATACGCGATAGCCTGCAGCACGTCGAAACCTTTTGATGTGCTTTCGACCATGTCACCCGTATCTTCCCCGCTATGTTTGCTTTTGCTAACGCCCTAATTATCCTCGCTTTTACGGACATTTGTAAACAAAATACGTCTATTAAAAAAACCTTATAGTCAAAATCTGGGATGTCAAAATAGACTTCTGAACGTTTCTTCGTACTTCGTACTAAATACAAACTCATTTCCAATGTAATTGTTTTTTAATTCAATAGCATTTAGTTTAAACTGACATTATAAAGAAGAGAGATTTCTATTTTTGTATGTATTGGAATAACTCAAAAACTATTGGACCGATTTCAATTTTTTTTTACTATTTAAAAGCTACATTATCAGTGAGTAACATAGGCTATATTTTTAATGTCACGCGGGCGAAGTCCCGAGCAACAGCTAGTTTATTATAAACAAAATGGCAACAATGTTAACTCTTCTAAGATTGCTGGAAAAATATTAGCAAGTTACTGAAGTTGTATTCATATAGGTATTAGGTATAAACAAAATAAAAGTAAAAAAAAAACTGAAATTCATGTAGCAACATTTCAGAAATAAACGAACATTAAGTGAATAATCGTGAATCATTCGAAGTTTGTTATGAAAATGGGCACAAGAAAAACGATGCGTGCCAAGTAACTTGACCCAGACTAATCGACGCCATGTCCTTCGGCACAACACGGCAAGAAGAGCTTACGTATGATAGATAAATGAAAGTGGCTTGTTGTTTGAATACTTGAAGTAGGAAAAGTGTATAGGTTAGTTTCTAGAGTTAACTAGAGTCAACTACAGTTCTACTATACTCTGTAGAAACACCCTGTACAATACTCTATCCAAAGTTCTGTAGATTAATTTATTTAAAGAATTAAACTACATATTCTTGTTTTTGAGACATTTATGTTTATTTAGTGAAAATTGTTTAGTTTCTAAAAAATTATATACAATTGTCGTTGAAATAATTTTAAAATTTTCTGTTATATTCTATTTATTAAATTCAAATGCGACCTTTATGAAACTGAAGAACCCTATCCTGAAAATGCAATTAGTACAAATATTTGGCACTAAAGATAATTTAGAACTTAAATAAGGCTCTCGGCCACTATCGAATAATAAACTAATTTAAAGTTTATCTAGAACAATCTCGGGAAGGTGCTTCTTAGTGTTGATTAGTTTTGTGAAATGCTCTCTGTACCTAATTGGCATTTGGATCGTTTCATAATTATTTTTTATTCCAGTCCAACAGATATGAATAAAGATGCGTTTGTTGGAAGTCAAATAAAGGGTAAAATAACTTGATTAGATTAATTTTGCAAAAAAATTACTCCGATTGTAAAATGTAATTGATCTATCATTCTTTAGTAAAAGCAGGAATTTTAAAAATATACAAAAACATTCTCTTGTATTAAAATATTAATTTTAAAATACTAATTTCAAATTGAATTTATTCATTTTGTATCACTATATAATATAATAGATTAAAATTGTTGACAGCAAAATAATAGCTACGTAGATCATGAACTTAAAACCATTCAAATTAACTTAACAAAAACAAAAGCTTACTGTAACTTGGAATGGGAAGATTACGCAGCGCTTGACTTAATCCTTTTATAGCTTATCAGAGTTGTTTATATTTGTCGGTCGTATAAATAAGGGATCATACTTCATTAAATATTACGAGAAACGATTTACGTCACATTTTTTCCAGTTTCGAGTCATATGAAAGATCTTGAATAATAACCTAAGTATTATATTTTAAAATAAACAAAATGAAACAAATACATATTAAGTAAAATAAGGTATGTTTGTCTATTGCTACATTGCTACCTTACGGACATCCGCCGCCGAACTTCCGGCCATTTCGTGACCCATTTGCATCAGTAGGCCTCAAGACCCCTTCCTGTTACATTAACTGTACATTTTTCATGCTACACAATAATATTCACCATAAGAATGTGGTAGTTTATAGACAGTGTGAGAGTTAGGCCACTGTTGGGCGACCTTAGGCGCCTGTCAGAAAGGGCCGCCAGATGTGCCCGAATTACTTACTTAATAATTACTGTCACCGAGTCAATATCCTTATTTTTTTTATAAGAAAACGGGGCAATCAAGCGGCGGGAACACAGAGGTGGTCAACGACGCTTATGTTCATCAGCAACACCAGAGGAACTACATATGCGTTGCCGGCCTTTGAGGAAATGGTAGGCAGGCTACTTGAAGTACCCTAAATTGTGCTGGTTTGAAAATCACCAGAATATTTCGAGATACCATAGAAAAACGTTTAAGAGCAATAATTATTTAAAGTACATAATCCCGTGAACAAAACACCTGGGCATATATCTCACAGTTAGAAGGGTACAATTTAACTTAATCAAAGGGAATGGACCCTTTCTACCGGAATTTCAAAGACGGCCCTTAACAAGTTATCGCCTACCCGACAACCAAGTCAAATGACTATGAATAAATTTTCAAACTTTATACAAAATTTGCAACTAAACTGTTTAGGGGTTTTGCTACCGTGCCTTTACCCAAAAGGCTCGTAGAAAAATCCTTAAACAAAAAGAATATTTCTAAAAAAAATGAAGAAACCCAAAATACCTTACTTTTTTCCTTTGCAGAAATTACAGAAAAAGACAGTTTGTATAATAAGTTATCCATTTTACATTATTAAGTTATGGATAGATAAATAAGTGCTTTAACTGTATACTTGTGGTAAGAAGTTGTTGTTATAATGCTAAGTTTATTTATTTAGTGCGCAGCGTACACAATCCGAACCCACCGAATATTACTTAGCAAACATTGTTACGACTAATACGTGGCTTATCTCAATTGTTTCAGTTCAACTTGGTTCATACAGACGATGTACCGTAATGTATTATTTAGTTTTTTAACGACTACCTGCTACTCGCTGAGTAAAACTGAAAAAATTGTCTATTTTTCCTCCATAAAACATTACCTTCTCATAAAGGCCCTGACAAAATCGGTCCAGCCGTTTCGGAGAATATCAAGAGAAAACGCGGTCGCATTTAAACTTGTGATCACAGTTTTTCATTAGAATGTCTTCTTCCAAAAGCGCGCTTATAAAACAAAGAGTGCTTTTTATTACACAGCTATATCGCTCCATAAAAAGCCATTAAAGTCAAGTATAAAAGTTATTATTTTATTAACGCCTGCTACTCTTTGAAGCTCACATAAAAAAGACAAAGAAATTTAAACTCTATTGCAAGGGAATAAGGCTATCAGATTACAAAAGATATGATGTGTATTGTATAGTCGTTGCGGATAACTATCAGGTACTCGTTTACTGACGTGTAATTAATTAGTTTGCTAAGTAACTAGAACAACGCGAAAAGCAAATGGGCAACGACAATTTGAAAATACATAAATTTTTGGCCTTATCTTCTAGGCTTAGAAACCCCGGTTTCAACAGCCCTGAAAGTATTATAGTAAATAAAGTTTTGTATATTTATCTTCATACTATAAAAATTATGTTGAGAAATCAATCGTAAATCGTAATAGGATTGCTTTTAGGTTTAATATCAACTCGTGACCGTTTAAATTCGTGTTTGTTTGGGTCCAGAAAGCGGCCATCGTTTTCGAAAAGCAAATTCGATGAAACACCACGGGAAGAATCGGCGATCGACGATGTTCTAGATTAATTTTTCGTGAGACTCTTCCCTGGAAAGCTTTCTGTGCGGGAGTAAACAATTATATGATCAATGTAACTTATTTACAATTTAACTTCATACTTTGAATGATTTAAACAAGAATCGATATTACATCGAATGCCAATTTATACACTGCGTTCAAAGAGCACAATTATTTTAACCGTTGTCTATGTTCAACAAATTTAATCTGTATTTTTTGTTTATAGCCGCATCACATGACCATTTATTTGTCCCCGTGACCAAGTTGAGAAAATTCAAAAATAATTACGCGCAATGTCCAAAGTGGAAATAAAAGCAGACGTAGAAGAAAATTCACTTGATAACAGGTAAAAAGACACCATTGGCTATGTTTACAAGTATGGAGATACGTCTTATATAATAACAATTAGCTGCCAACGAAGGTCGTCATTTTAGTTTTGCAATTTGCCAAGTTATCTTTGTAGTTTTAAGATTTTGGCAATTCTCTTTAAATTTTACTTTGCGCCATTTCTTACAGTGCTGACAACGAATTGCTAGTGGTAATGGAAGATCCAATTTACGGTACGTTATTAAATACCATTAAATTAAAACTAGCAAGGAACAATATTGTTAATTCCTATGTTACATATTGATTTATTCAAATTAAATTGTCTAACTTTGACGGGTTAGCTTGGTTATTTGTTTTAGTTTTTAGTATTTGCCAAGATGCAGCATGTTAGTTTATTTATTATTGAATTATGTGGTGGTGATATTTTAAATTTAATTATAATTCCTTGCAGAGGATTCCAAAGACAACGTACAATTAGTATCGCCGAGCTTTTTAGACAGCAACGAGGAAGAAAATAGTACGCCCTACAATTTTCGCGATCTGTGTTAGTAAATCTGATTTATTATTTAGTTTGATTAAAAGTGAATGGACAATATTCATCTATGTAAAAAAGTTTGAAATGCTTCAAAAATAGATTAGAAAAGAACTATAGTAACAGTTGTAAGAAAGTGAGCAGTTTTAACATCCATTCTATTCTGACATATGTAATCTTTGAAAAATACTGCAATTACATGAATATTAACTGATATGAGTATAATATTTTTCAGCGGGTGCGGTCACATACAAACTAGTTCATATGACTGGAGAAAAGAGTAACAATAACATGGCATCCCATTCACCAGCACATGGTAAATATATTGTATTCTTATCATAGTATAAATTTAATTGTGACTAGATTTATTATATCTCATTTGTCTTATTTATTACTTTTTCAGTAATTCCAAATGGTGAATTTTTTGTAATAACTAACTCAGATGAGGTCTTTTCAACTGCACCAGCTCAAAAGAAAGCTATACGGAGGCAACCATTACAAGCAAAAGCAGTCACTACAGCTAAGAAAGTAAGTTTTTTGAGTTATATTTCAAATTGATACAAAAACTAGACATTAGGTAATGCAAATGTAGAGCATTGATGGAGCAGTTGTTAAAAGTTGTACCAGACTACAAATTATAAGTTTAGATTCAATCTTCACCGCATGCCAATGTGTTTTTCAATTTTTTAATTCTATATGTGCCAGTGTTCCAAGTACAAAAGATATCCAGAGATACACTTCACAAGTTTGTCTCTTGATGTCTTTTTTTTATCTCATATACATATGAAAGTTTAGATTCATGGATGTTTGTTACTAAATATCTCCAAAACAGCTTAATGGATTTTGTTGAAATTTTGTATAGATGTATAACATAATCTGGAAGAACACAAAGTATTTATCTTTTTAATCCACACAGACTGAATCAGTCAACAGCTGGTATAAATTATCACAGGTGTATAACATTTTCTTTTTGTCACCAGCCAATGATTGGTAGTCCAATGAATCTGATTTACTTCGTTACTTCTGTATTAATGTTATTTTTGAAGCGGGATGACAAGAGACGTGCAACACACAACGAAGTAGAGCGACGACGTCGGGACAAAATCAACAGTTGGATAACAAAGTTGGCAGCTTTAGTTCCCAACTCAGGCTTACCTGATGCAGCGAGCAAAGGAGGTATACTGGCTAAAGCATGTGACCATATAACAGAACTAACGGAGAAACAAAAAAGGTCAGTTCATGTTTAAAACATCTAGGACTTGCACAAAATTTACCTGTTCTAGGCTAAATTTCTTAATTAACTATGAAGAGGAGGGATTTCCATTATATTTAGATGAGTGAGATATTTTATATAGAAGTGTTTATTTACCTGTTAACTATTTAGTATTCTGTGATTTATTTCAATTTTAAATGTAATGTTTGGTTACTAGTTACTGTTATTTAGTAAAATCTTATTAATATTTAGATGAATGGATGCTAGAACATGTCTCTTGAACAGCATTTGGATGAATTTTAGCATTATGGTAGAATATTCTTTGTATTTTTGGCTTACATAGGCTAATATATATCACGCGAAGTCGAGCCGCGTCACTAGTTATAAAATATTACATATAGATATCAATACATGTATTTATGTAAAAAAAAGTTTATTTTTCCAGGTTGGAAAAATTAGAAGTGGATAATGATAAGCTTGTAATAGAAATATTAAGACTGAATCAAGAGTTGACGAAATTAAGGGAAGAAAACACTTCGATGCGGCAACAATTGGTTGACAATTCCCAAGCACAAACTTACCACAGACCGAGGGGACAGAAGTCTTAGTTCATAATATAGTGAATGAATTTGAACAAATTTGATATTTGTGTGTGAAGGTGCTGTGATGCTTTGAGGTATGTGAAAATAGAAAAAAATAATTTTAAATTGAGTTTTTGGTATGAATAAGTTGTAATATGAGATAGATGTATCTATTGATCCTAAGTTAAAAAATTGTTTTAGTTATATTTAGTTAAAATAATACCACAACCAAGGGTTTAAATTTGTAATATGATGTTTAGCCTGAGAATATAAAAACCCTGACTGTGGATGTGCTTTTTATTTCATCATTTTCTTATGTGTACAAAGAGATTAATTTCTTATTTTAACACAATATGTCGAGGATTTTTATATTCCTGGTCTGATTATGATTGATTATTTTCATCAAATGTAGGTGGTACATAAAATAAATTCAAAGTTCTCTTGATTAATTTTTATCAAGTAGTTTTTTTAGTTTTATTGTAAAAATGTGACATCACATATGTATGAAATGTTATTTATTTATGTCATAAATAGTTTTTAGTGTTATGAAAATAAGTTTTTTTTTATTTTTTTAAGTATCTTCTAAGAAATTATTGATACTAATAGCAACTTATGTCTTGTAGATTTTCAAGGCGGCCAGGTTTTGCCAATAATGATATTAAAATATAATTTTATATGAAAAAAATTGTATGGAAAAAGTTACAGTTGTCATTTTTAAAAGTTTAACCGTTTTAGAGGAATTAATTAATAATAAGTACCTGTAACAATAAACATATAAATGAATCAGATCTATTTAATGTAATGTTTCAAAGTATTGATTTTAATCCTTAAATGCGCACTGTATTATAAATATTCAACTAAAGATATACATTTGGATGCTAAGATTTTATTATTTTTCCTATATCGATCTTACAATAATTATTTTTTTCCAAAGGTTTGGAAAAAGTCACGCATTTAAGGTTTAATGACGAAATTATGTTTTCATTCAAGTATATAAGTTCTTATTTCATGAAGTTGATAAATCTTAAAATTAAGGTAATATTTCATTACTTTCTAATGTTGAACCAAATTCTTGTTTTAGTTGTACTTTTAAATTTTGTATTTTTTTTCTATGTCAAGAGTTATGGAATATAATCAAGTGTTATCGAATAATAGTTTTATTTCATACGTAATTAAATAGGATGTAAAGACGTATTTATCTTCTTATATATCTTTATTTTACATGCTTCCGTTACTCG
>DVQG01001227.1:0-11356 GCA_018231605.1 Papilio ambrax
TCTATACTAATATTATAAAGAGGAAAGATTTGTATTTTTGTATGTATTGGAATAATTCAAAATCTACCGGGCCGATTTTAAAAATTCTTTCACTATTACCAAGGTAATTTATATGTGAGTAACATAGGCTATTTTTTTTTACGCGGGCGAAGTCCCGAGCAAAATGTAGTATAATATATTCTAACTTATTTTGTAGAGCTTTATCTTAGCTTGTTGTTTATTTATTTAGAATTTTTATAAAAAAAAATTATTAATAGTCAAGCAAATGTTTATCGTTATATAAGTTAAAAAACGTAACAAACTTTTTCACCCAGAAACTTTTTGTCCTAATTAACCCCTACATAGATCTATTTAATTTTAACACTTAATTACTTTCACGAATCTTAGCATGAATAAAACATTATTAAACTACAAGACAGCTTATGATTATTGCCTTGAAATTCAATGTATTCATAAAATTCAATTTCTCGCTGAAGTTGGTTCATATTAACGCTGCGCCAAACTTTCCAACTTCAGGTGACGGTATTCCCACACTACATACTACAAACATAGATGTAATCATTTTCAGATGCGGTAGTTATAGAAACTTTAAGCTAACTAAATTTGTAACTAGGCGATAGATTTGAAACTATGGGTTTACAGTCATAAACCTAATAGTGACACGTGTTGTTGTTTATGTTTTTATTTAAAGAGAATTTGATTTATCTTATCATTACCTAGTGATTCGTTAATGTTAGTTTGACCTAAGTTTCAATAGAGGAAATCTCAAGTTACATAGTTCGGAAACATATTATATTTCATGAATTTATCAACTTCAAAACACTAGCGAATGGGTAAATGTAGCTAAGAAACTGGCCATTAAACAAGTAATAGGTAAAGAATACTTTGACTTGTTTCCTATTTGCCGCATCCAAAAGAACTGACTAGTACTTATAACCTCCTTGTCATTCAACGCCCAACATCCGCACTGGACAAGTTTCAAGCGCGTTATTTAATGAAGTTAGTTTATTAGTTGTCGTCGGTGCAGTTGACGCGATTTTAACATGCTTCTCGTTACTAATACATAACTTCTCAGTGTTTTGCATTGTTTGTCATAGATACATAACGGTATTATATACCTCCTGCTAGTGACCAGCGCGTATCTATCAACAATAATGTTTGTGGAATTCCATGAAATGTTTATAAAATACTTTAGGAATACCGCAATTATCAAAATTTTATTATGTCTTTATGGAAAGAATAGCTTGAAACGTTTAAGAATCATGCTCAGAATATTTAGGCAGGCGCTGTCAGAAATAAACTCACTTGTAAAGAGCTAGATA
This sequence comes from Papilio ambrax, assembly GCA_018231605.1. Classification (NCBI taxonomy): domain Eukaryota; kingdom Metazoa; phylum Arthropoda; class Insecta; order Lepidoptera; family Papilionidae; genus Papilio; species Papilio ambrax. The sequence continues at coordinate 1,323 of DVQG01001227.1, forward strand.
AAAGTGTTATTGCCAACACAATCTAGACAGTTAAATAGTAGTCTTTTTGTGTTTTATAGTTTTTGATTCATTTGCATTGAAATTTCAAGACTTGTGTGATATTTGCTGTAAAATGTTCAAGATTAATAGGGCTCAAACGTTTTGAACAATTGCACATTGTGCTGTGTATAAAATTAGGGTTACCGTATAAAATTGACTGTTTATGAAACGGTTGTGCTACTTACGTTAACAAGTTTAGCGGTTTCGTACACAACTCAAAGCGTCCCTAAGCCCCATCAATAGCAGGCAAGATTCAAGTACCATCAAAATCTGGAACCCTACATGTTTGTTTGCAGTTTTTTTTTTATATCTAACTAAAACACCCGTGTCATTTTCTTGATTACGCAAACAATTTTTATTTTTAGATGCACTATTTAGTTTAGCATTTAAGGAAATATTTTTATGGGTAACCGTTGTTTTGTAAATCAGTAGTAAGAATTTCGTTAAATAACAATACATTTAAGAATACTTAACGACATATTACATTTGAATATGTTTGTCCATTAGCAAGCTACGGAAGTCTCTAGATAAAAATGTATATGGTGACTTATTTTAGACCCTATAAACCTTATAATCTATACTAATATAATAGAGCGTAAACACACGTAAACAAACAACGTATGTTAGCTGTAACAGCTTATTTTTGAATAATTTTTTCTTTAATAAAAAGGTCTACACTTACGACACGCTTTAGGCTGTTTATTTTCACGCTATTACACTTACGACATAAATAAAATGGAAAAATACCGTCATATGGGAAAGGGATCATAAACTACAAGCTGCCAACGTCAAGGAGTCAGGGTTTCCATGGTTTGTCATCAAGTCATGTCATTTTGACATATGCAAATGTAATTTGACAAAGATAAAAAATAAAATTTTCATAATTTCATGCGGATGAAGCCGCACGGGAACAGCTAGTAGTTGATAAACTTACTCAAGTAAACAACGAGTTTTCACCTCGAATTTTATACATATAAAAAGTTATATTTCTATTGAATGTTACAGTTTTCTGTTTATATTTTAGGCAAGTTACGGATGAGGCAATGAGACGCGAGTTTTTGCCTAAATCAGCTTTCTTACTTTTAATTGATTTATTGTGCATAATACCATTCTTTCACCTCATGAGCAATGTTGTTTGTACAGAGGTGGAATACTGGCCGAATATGTTGTCTTTCATTGAGTTTATAACGTGAGTAGTTTTAAATTAAATTATAATAATAAATGAATTCACTGAGTAACTCTTAACGAGAGTTTATTTAGAGTATGATTTAAAAGGAAATAAGGCAGACCTATTTTTTGGCATCGGGGGGGAAAATTTTCGAAAGATACCCTGTCTTTTATAAAAGACAGGTTTATGTGAGATTTTTACTCACTAAAAACCCCTTCGGTGGCCGCCCTGAGGTGCGAGTTGTGGGTCCCGGGATTTTAAATGACCTCAAGGCAGACCCTATGAGTTCTTTATATTTGACAGTAGTTATATGGTTCAAATTAATATCCTTGTAATTATATTGTATTCTGTAATTTAAAACAGAACAATGATAGTTCAAACTATATAGAAAATTTAGAAGATATTATTAGATCTTATTAGATACCTGTGTAAGTTAGTATTATCAGGGCCGATTTGACACCGCCCTGGGCGAGATTTCTATTTCGCCCCTTAACTTCAATATAAATTTATACAAAAGAAGTTACGACCTTTACGTTACTTGTGGCATCCCTTTATTTCCGGCTCCCTAGACGGTCGTTTCACCTCGCCTTACTAATGCTAGTACTGTGTGTTCTTATTGTTCATACTTCTTTCTTATTTCAGAATCTATAGAGTGGCAGAATATTTTTCTCTGCTAACCACACATGATAATATTAAACTCTGTGTCGGTTATACGATAATGAATATTATTACTGTCAATTGTATCACGTGTGTGTTAATGTTGATGACATACGTAGGGCTCTGTGATACTTGTACTGGTACGGGCTATTACAAGGATTGGAGGAAATATGTCACGTATAAGGTACTTGCTTTACTTGTTTTACTTCATAACATAGCTTTTTAATGGTGCAAGAATTTTTGAAATCGTTTCAGTAGTTTTGAGTTATTTCAATACATAAAAAAAGTAAATCTTTCGTCTTCATCATATTGGTATAGATGTCAAAGTCCATCTGTTGCGGGCTTAAAAACAGATCACATCCTTGACATTCGGTTTCTTAACTTTTTAGTAGAGCAGCAGGAACATGGTTACAGTGTGTTTTTTATTTTTTTTTTCATTTCAGCTCAACGAAACGGATGAAACACTTACAACTTATGTTTACGGAGCTTCGTTTATTTTCTTCTTCCCCGTAAATTACATGTTCGATGAAATTAAAGCCTCTACTTTAGTCGAATATGTCTTCTTCAGTGCACTAATGATATTTTTTTATCTCATCTCAACTTTTGTCATCTTTCCAAAAATGATAGCTGAATCTCTATTAAAGTTACATTGTATCTTTTCGTTTCATCCACGAGTACAAATTATAATAGGCGAGGCAAAAAGAAGGAATCCATCTCCAAAAGCGTACATTGATGTGAAAAATTTTTACGCGCTAATGTGGAAGAAACACGATGGTATAACCCGACTTCCTAATATAATGTCGAAATTACCTCGATATTTGAGAGTGGAAATCAAACAGGATCTCGTTTGGGCCGTGTTCTACCATAGCCCAACTTTGAGAAGAACATCTCGAGCATTCCAGAAGTGGTTATGTGATTTCATATATTTAGATTACAAATTACCAGGGTCAAGGTTTTTTGTCGGTCCTCACTGTCAATCACACTTGTATTACATAAAGACTGGTATAGTTCAACTGATTTCCACGGACGATGGGATTACTCCGATAATTTCATTCACTAGCGGTACTATTATAGGAGACATAAGTTTCTTCTTATCGCCTGCAAAGCGAATAGTTATGGTGCGATGTCTTACGTACTGTGAAGTTTATTATTTACCCCGAGCGGATATTCTGAAAGCTCTGCATAAGTTCCCAGTAGACAGGAAAGCAATATTACAACGCGTGAAGGATAAAATCAAGCACGCTCATACTCTTTATTCGTGTAAAAAGCACGTAAGAGGATTGGATAGGGCTGAAGATGAAGGTATTGCTTGGCTAAAAAAACGATGGTGGGAGATATCAGAAGTTGTATCACATTTCCACTTGCCAGAAGATCAGCACTCTAAACCTGGTTTAAAATTATCAGCGGAAGAAGTAGTCTATCATTGCCCGAAATATCTTGGGCAATTAGTTTTGTGCACAGATGGGGAATTGAGGAAGCATTCTTTGTTCGCAAGCGTACGTTTTCCGATACTTCTACTTCCGAATTCTAGTTTTAGTGTTGTATGGAACAGAATTGTTGTCGCTACGGTTTTCCTCGTTCTTATATTCTATCCACCTAATATTACAAGGCCAGATGTACCGGTTTGGTTTAATTTCTTTCAATTTTGGGTTGATATAGTTTATTTGGCTGATGTATGCGTGTTGTTAATAACAACGATGGAAAATCAGGAAACGGGTAGAGTTTACTTCGCGTCTGTGATGTTTGCTCGCTTTAAAAGCGTCTGGTTTTTCATTGATATTTTGTCAGCCACTTGGTTCGAGACTTATGTGATGCTGATCGGGATGCCTCAATACTATTACACGGTGCAGTTTAATCGACTGTTAAAAATATACGTCCTCTTTCCTAACTGGAGTTTTGGAAAAGATCCATTGATTCACGTAATTCTTAAAGTTTGTTTAATTCATTTAATATTTGTTTACATAGTGAGTTACTTAACGCTTACATTGATAACAATAATTCCCGATTTGAGTCTTGTTAATTTCTATGGCGATGTATTTTGTGATTGGGGAGTACCTAAAAACAAATGTATATACGAAGTTCGTCATGTGTTCGAAATATTTCTAGCATGGATTTTGGAATTTCTTTTTTCTCATAACACAACTCAAAACGTAACAGATGTTTTTGTGTCAACTGTAACTATTTATTGTGGATTTTTAATCTTTATATATTGTAAAACATCTTTGATTGGAATATTCCATGCCTACAATACAGGAGTATCCAAGTATCAATTCTTCGTGATCAATGTCACGAATAATTACAAGCAATTTAAAATACACCCGGAATTGTTGAGACGTTTGAATCGGTATATGAAATGCCATTGGAAATATTACAGAGGAATGGATGTTTTATATCCAAATATATTAAAGAATGAACCATACGACATATACTGGAAAGTACACGGGGAAGTAGCAGAGAAAATAATAAGGCAGTCCCCGCCTTTTCAGATGGCCGATAATGGTCTTATAAGGGAACTTGCTTACAACGCTAAGTTTATCTTGCTTCCAAAACTATCTACTGTTATTATTTTTGGTCTGCAACCGAAAAATGTAACATGGCTTGTTCAAGTAAGTTTAAGATATTAGTTTTCTTGTTATACTTTCTATTCTGTTTTTTTTATTTTTAAAGCATTAAATCTCTTCACTCCAAGATGTTTTAATGCCCTATGATATGTGGTATACCAACCACAAGCACACACACACACACATAACACAATAAATAATTATGCACATAAGTGAAGGCCCTGCCTCCTGTAACACAGGTCCCCACCTAGCTCAGGAAGCAGAGCCCTGAGGATTATTGTGCAACTGGTTTGATCAATAAAGTGTTTTATTTTTAAATATATTTTTTTTAAATCAGGGTTACATTAAAAGTGAATGTAACAATGAAGGCGAATTAGTCAGAAGTATGTACAAGCCGGGCGATTTGCTTGCCTTCCCTTCGGTCTTTTTTAACAAACCACCGTTTAGAACTTACATGGCATATACTGAATGTGAGGTATTTACAACTTTTACTTAACCGTGTAACTTTTGATTATTATTATCTGAACACGAAATCTGAATAACGTGCGTTGTAAAATTTACATTGTAAGCAAAAAGTTTGTTTCAAAATGTGTAGTTTATTTGGATTAATTTGTAAATCCTCTTCAGGATGATTAGAATAAATTCTTGAATCCTAAAAATACCCTGGATTTAATTTCAATGTATCAAGTTCTTAGAAATGCGTGTTTTGTTCACTATACAGTTTTTATTTTATAAAGTTGTTAATGGTGAAATTTAAAAGACGAACCTTTTACAGGTCCTATTCATAAACAGAACGGCTTTCTTTAAAATTTTAGAGCGGTACCCACTTGAGTGGTCGATTTTCAAAAATTGCATGGAAGAGTTTAAGTCGAGATTTGATGAAATGACACAAGGTTTTATTGAAACTCATAGAGAAGTAAGTATTTTAAACATAAAGTGTTTATTTCAATTTGATACTGGCAATTATGTCTTACTAATAAGAAAAAAGTTGTTAGCTTCTCACATTAATGAGAGCTTTATGGTTACTTTAACATTTTAATTAATTACAGATTCAGAAGAAGCATCGTCGACTTTTTCATTCCAGGCATGATGAAAGACGCACTAGCCAACTTAATGAAACAAGTGTATCACAACGTTTAACGATGATTAGTATAACGCCTACTTCACCGTATGTATTATGTGCTTCAAATCATACAAATAAACGCCAAAAAATTGAAAATTTTCCATTGTTCACGGTAGTTATCAATATTTTTATAGGGTTGCAAACGAGAAAACGGCCATCTAAATTCACTGAAATAGTGAAGAAACCGCTGACATCTACATTTGTAGATGCGATGCTCTTTAATAAACAAACAGCATATTTTCCTTTACTTTGTGTTTCCTCTGCTAAATCCACCTCTCCTACTCATCCGTTACAAGTAAAGGATGGGAAGGAGAACTGGCCCCTTAGACAAAGTAACATTCTATTATCGCTATCGCTGATCGAAACGTCTAAAATGTATGGAACATACAATAACATTTGATAAGTCACGTGCTTGTCACGTATTAATTCGTATACATTTTGACACATTTTGTCGATTCTACTAAACAGCTGATCGAAAGTTAATTTATCTAGGGGGGGCAGGACTTAAATTAGGCCTCTAGTAAGCTTACTTCGTGGAATTTATTCCACTTCATGCTTCTCTTCTGTATAGTTATGGTATTAGACCGATTCTTTAGATCAAATTTAACGGATGTTATTGTTACTGGCGCTACCACTTTTGCTGTCATATTTCTAACTTACTCAACTATGTGTAAAGACTTGTGAGTAACAGGGCCAGATAAAAACCAGCGAAGGTGCGGCCGTTCCAGCATTAGCATGCCACCTTTAACGATATTGTTCTTTTACTAGCGCTAAGTTAGTTATATATTAGATTTAATGTGTAGTTTTGTGTGGTAAAAGTCCTATTTATTTAAACTTACAGATTCTGGCATTACTGGATGCTCCTTAGAGTTATAGTTGTGTGTGTATCAATTATTTCAAGATCTTTACAAGGTACGAGACATTTCGACTTTTGATGAAATATGAGGCACCAATGGCGTAATTAAGGGCGTCGTCGGTTCAAATTCCGCCATCTTATTAACCCTTAAAAGCTTAACTAGAATTGTAACGATATTAGTAATTGAAACTTTTAAAAATCTTAGTGTAGTAATCCTTAATAATTCTGGTTTCAAAGGTGGCATTGGAGCTTATTGGAGATCGCCATTGATGATTGCAGGAGCATTTTGCGACGGCGTCGGACTAATCGATATTATTTTGAAGCTTTTCGTATGTTTTTAATGTGTACAATAAAAAAAAATTAGATGTCCCATATCTCACTGAAAGTCCCTATGTTATGTAATTTAACTAACCATAAGTATCCCACAAATCTATTTATTGCCTGTCCCACCAAATTGTAAATTGTCTGATAAAAATCCAACGTGTAAAATATGTGATGTAAATATCGCATTTAATTCTCTTATCTGCGATTGACATCATTTTTAAGCTATCTGAGCCTCTATCAGCCAGTGGTGGGAGAGGCCCTTAGCTTTTTAAATGAAACTAGACATGATCAGACTTGGATCATACCATTTTTTTTTTTTTGCAATCTGTCCTTATTTTCGGTAATAATTTTGCAATTTCAGATGCCTTATTACGATCATCGAGGACTTCTCATAACCGATTTTAGATGTTGCCTTAGACACTATTTATCGGGCACATTTCTCATGGATGCTATTGGACTATTACCCATATATGAAATATACATTGTGGTGATGAGTAAAGTTGTTGAAGATGACGATGCTTTGATTATAAATACATTCAGTCGTTTTGCACATTTGTATATAGTGATTGGATATTTTGATTACTTGGCTGATACTCCGACTGCCAATATTGCTTATATTATGGTTCGTATACCTTCTAAGTGGTAATGGAATTGAAAAATAATTTTTACTAGCTGTTCCTCACGACTTCCTCCACGTGCATATAAAAATCAATAGTCTATGCTACTCACTGATAACGTAGCTTTTTAATGGTGCAGGAATTTAAAAAAAAATTTAAAGTCGTAATTCCAAATCTTTTTTATAATACTAGTGCAGATGAGATCTAAATTTTGACTTGTCCTTTGTTTTCTAGATGTTTAAATGGCAATTGATATCTGTTCTCGTGATGTTCGCCGTCAGCCATTACTTTATCAAGATCTGTATTAACTTCAACTGGGATGCTAACGGAGGGTTCATCAACGCTACTCTTATAAGCAGATGTTGGTTGCCAAGTCACACTGTGTTTGATAATAATACTGTCACGTATGACGGTATCGGTATGGTAAGTTCTTTCTTTAGACAGTAATATAACGTTAAAATTACCAGTTACTGTTTGGTACATTTCATGTATTTTTATTAGATCTTCGCGCAAAGTTTGAATTTCGCCCAAAATGGACTACTTAGAATTGATTTGGGGAATTTTGAAGAAACTCGAAAAGATATTGGAACTTCTATAGTTTTGTTGTTGCTTGGATGTAGCTTTTGGTGCGTAATAAATATTTTATGAATATTTAGAGATACCAAATGACATAAAATATTAGATTTGTATTTTTTCTTAGGTTCGTACTTTGTTATAATCTCACTTTATTGGTATTGCATTTCCGTGGGAATACAATCTATCAGCATGGAGTTTTTCAACTAAAAAGATTTCTAGAGGCGGAAAGAGTTGACGAGAAACTTATTGATTATGCTCAAGAGCATTTCAAATACATTTGGAAAAGGTAAATTGATTACGCATAACTATCAAATTTCTATAAGAATTACCATTAATAAATTTAATATTCAGGACCAAAGGAACTGATGTACACAACTTAATGAGTGATCGTATTGGTGTCGCTTTCAGACAAGATTTAAGCTTTTACTTTTATAAACAGTACGTATCTAATTCAATACACTTCTAAATTTCAAAAATAGATATTGGTCTCAAATAACATGTTTTTGTAGAACATTTACAGCACTCAATAGTGTTCTACAAGGTGGTGAGCAGTTGGAAAGAAGTATGGCGGCTGCTTCTAGACAGATGTACTTCTTGCCTGGCCAAGAGTTACTGAGAGAGATGGATCTAACACCGTGGGTGTGTGTGGTTCATCGTGGTAATATAATTGTGAAGAGGAATGAAGAAAAATTGGCAGTGCTAGAGAAGGTTATCAATAGAATTTGAAAACTGAACTATAAATACCAAAGATATATACAGGTTAAAAAAATAACCGATCATAAAGAAATAAATAAATGATCATAGCGTTTTTATTTATCAGGGTGCAATATTTGGTCAACTGGATGGAATTAAGCCACGGCCAGTACGTGTGTCGGCTGAAGCAGAAGGTTATGCAGATGTACTAGTGATACCTATTGCGGATTTTCAAGAAGCTCTCAATCATGATGTATATTAACCAATGACATTTAATATCTTACGATATGCAAAAATACAAAAATATTCAAACTACTTCAAGATTATAAAGAATTAGTAGTTTCCTCATTTTTAGGCTCGTCTCGACTACCTCAATTTAAACTTATTCTTTTAGTATACACAAAATTGTACAGACTTGACTAAAATCAATTATGATAAACTTGAAAGTCGCAGTAATCAACATTACTTTGCAGGCAAGAGTCAACTTGGAACGTCATATAAAACATGACTTTATGGCACTTAACAAACCGGTAGTTGAGGATCCACATAATACTGTACAATATATACTTCGTGGTAGAAAATCACTTAAACTACCTGTAAGTGACAATACAATATATAAAAATAATTTTTATAACAGCTTACTTCAAAATTAGATGTTAGAATTGGAGATAGGAATAATAATATGAGTGCAATTATTTGACGGATTTCTTCCAGTGGATGACAACTCACATGGAAGCGAATATCGGCACTCGATACGCACAATGGCTCTTCCTAACTTGGCTGATAGAGCCTGTGATTAGTTCCACTGTGGTCCTCACTCTGGAGACTGTAGACGATGATGTTAAATACAACATTGTTATACTTCTAGCTATACTCGATGTCCTACACCTTTTTAGTATACTTTCCAAATTCTTTTCAGTAAGTACCAATTATGTTACAATCTATTATAGTGCTGTTACATTAAGAACTCTAAATTTTGGATTTCATTGCTTTCATATTTAAAATCAATTTTCTTGAGCCTCTTGGCCCATCGATTTGTAGTTACCTTTTTCTCCAACTTAAATTTACTATATGACATCAAAGAGACAACTCTTGTTTTTAGGCAGAGATGACGGTAGTAGATGGAAAATGCATAATGCGTTTAATAAAGCATAGAAGGTTTCTAAGATGGGGTTGTTATTCTGATATGATATCGCTTTTTGTTCCTCTGCTGACGTTTTTGACTGGAAACTGGTGGTATCAATTGGCCAGATTACTACGACTACGGTTGCTTTATGAGTTTCATAGTTACTTTTGTACAGGCTTTCAGGTAACAAATAATTCGCATAGTTATTGTATTTCAGTCAGACATTTAAGAATTACTAGCTTTCGCCCGCGACTTCATCCGCGTGGAATTTAAAAAAAAAATGAGTAGCCTATG
>DVQG01001228.1:0-11351 GCA_018231605.1 Papilio ambrax
TATTACTATATTAGGTCTATTTGCAGCAATAGTCCTGTCTGTAATAATAGATCGATCCCAGTAGATCGTGATACGACTATTTTCCAGAACTGGTGCAGGCTGATATTGGTAATATGGAACCTCACATTCCACAAGAGCATATTTAAGGGCAAGTTGCTGATGGATAATCTTGGCTACTTAGAATATTATTATTATATTATTATACACAATAATCTACTAATATTAAAAAAAAAGTGCAAAGCTCACCTACAGTCGTTATGATCTCAAATAGAAAGCAATTACTAACGCAATCTTTTGAATTGTATTTGGATGGAATTAGTTTTTTTATCGCAAAGTCAAGTAAAAGATTCATTCACATGGTAGATGGATGGTAGATATTGAATAAACAGTGTAGACAGACTTATTGTATTTATAAAATACCTAAATGAAAAGTTTGGCTCAATACATGAACTAAAAACTCATAAATATTTAAAAAAATAATCTTTTTTTAGCAGCAATACTTTACATAAAATAATGTTACACTACGAGTAGGAAATTCTGCGTCATCAATGCAATTTACAATCAATTGACGTAGGAGTTGGTTACGACGTACGATTGATAAGGATCGACGTGCATTTCCACCAGACATTGGAAGCATGGTCAATGGAGATTTAAATTATCTGATATGTAGGGTTTTTTTTTTCATGTACGAAAATATAATCAGGTAATCAAAAAAAGTCGATAAGTCGTCACACATTTGCAATTTTACAATACCATCGTAGAAATGACTGGCTGCCGTTTTTTTGTCTCATAAGTGCAGTGGCGTCTGCAAGTTTACTTACCTATGTTTAATATAAGAATTATGTAAATGAAAACCCACTAAACTTGAGGTATTTTTGACCGACTTCCCAAAAGAAGGAGGTACTCAATTCGTCGATATGTTTTTTTTTTTTACTTATCCTTTTCTTTTAACTTTAAAAGAGTTACTAACAAAGTTAAGCGGGTGCAATGTTCTATGTCTATTACGTATGCGACAAAGATAAACGAAATCTAGTTAGTCACAAAAATAAACTCGAATGAGTCAAAGACCTTGATAGTGGCGCGTATATAAAGCGAAAAAAATATTCGCAAGCCAAGAGCGCTGCGTGCTTGTAAACGGTACTACTACGTGGAGGCTGTGAACTTTATACATACGTTTCCGTATTTATGTGAAGGTTACATCTTTTTGACAAAATTAAACGTGTGTAATTTTTAATACAATAATATAGACATTTGATTGATCATTTAGTTGTGATAAATATTGGAGTAGGTTGTGGACTTTAAGGCGTATATATTTACTAGTTAGAGTTGGATTTCGTAATATGGTTTCAGTTATATTTGGTCAGATATTAAACAGGAATTTTATTTGCTAAACAATTTTTGAGTATAATGTTTTTCGACAATACGATAATGCGCGCACTTATGTATTAACTTAAAACTTGCAAAGTATTTTTTCAATTTATTTATCAATTTTCACTGAGTAAATTAGTATGTTAAATCAGAGACACATGACTATTTTAAAACTATAATTTACCTTTATTTCCTTGCATTGTGTGTGTACTAATGTACAGGTTGTAGGTTGAACTTGAAACGTGATATGTGAGGAAGCATCACAAGGAAGTCGCGTAGATAACACGCGGCTGTCTATCAAGGCTCTTGACCGCTGAGACACGGTACCTCAAATCGCTTTGCTTAACACTTCCCATAGGATCCACTATGATACTTTCGTATGGCCAGGCAAGTCGGAAGCATTGCAAGTATTTCAGTAATCTAGTGTTGATAGTTCTAGCTAAATTATATGATTGTAAGCTTTATAAAGATAAAAACAAAAAACGATCGCTCTTATAGAAAGCTGAACAAAATAATACTTTAAATCGAGGCCTGGCAAAAGGTTTATTCCATTGTTACATTTCATTCAGCGGATCTTGACACAATAGACTCAGAGAAAGTCGAAAATTGATTGCTAGTTCCTTCTATCCGGATTAGAGTAATGGATTTAAGAGCGTTTACATATACATTTGGTAAAAAATGACCTTGTATTATTTTTTTTACTTATTCTAAAGTAGGTCATCAGAAACTTTTCACTAAGTAATAAAATAGTTTTTCATTTGTTTTACGTATCTGATTAAACCTTTAAGATTAAAAATATTTTTCTAATCCATTTTATTAATGGAAGTAACAGATTATATTATAAAATAACACTTTCTTTTTAGTTATTAATGACTTCTATACGAAAAATTCTAGAGCATTCGTCAATGGCAGCGATGTAAGATAAACTTAGTTTTATTCGAACAAATTGAGTTTCTTACTCTTGAAGTAGAGTTCATCGGCCCATATGTTGGCCAAGGCGGCTATTTTCAACACAGCACACCTTTAGTTATTAAAGTACTTTAACTTTAAATTAATTTGTGACTTAAACCTCGAACGTTATAACCCAAATTTTAATCAATTTAAACTTGTATACGATATTAACAAATGTCAATGTGTAAATTAAAAAAAATGCGAAATTTGGCTAAACAGATAGGATTATTTGGATCATTTTCTTCACTGCTTTTGTATTTTGTAATCCTTCTTATCTCACTAATATTATAAAAGCGAAAGTTTGGATGGATTTTTGTTAGAGTTTGTAACATAAACGGCTCAACGGATTACGATGAAGTTTGGTATAGATGTAGAGGATAGTCTGGAAGAACACATAAGCTACTTACATTTTTTTTTAATTTCATGCGGACGGAGTCGCGGGCGAAAGCTAGTTTATCTCATAAAAAAATAAATGCAAGCCAAAATGTTGCACGTAAGTGGTACTAAGAAGGTCGAATCCAGACGGAAGTTCCTGCATCTTTAGCCATGGTCACCCACTCACAGCGTACTTATGTTTTTCATTTCCTAAGGGTTTTTTAGTTAAATCCACTGAGGAAACTATTCATTAGTTCCAAAGCATACATTTTATAAATGTAATTCTGTATTACTCTTATTGATTGAAATTACTTTTTACACTTTGAATAAAGATTTTACTTTCGAATGTTTACGTTATTGTACGTTTTGCCTGTTAAATAGTATAGTTTGTACTATTAGTAAAAATATTTCTTTAATCAAATGATAAGTCTTTTATTAATTTATTTTCTCATCGACTTCCGTATGCAAATGATGATGTTATCATAATTCTATTTCCTATATTTATATCATAAACAAGCTTTTATTACGTATTTAAATGTCTACTTATACTAAGATTGCCGGGAAAACTAGTCTTCATTTTTGAATTGCGCGAATATAAATCGAGAACAACAATGTGATTCCGTGTTTCATTTAAATTAATACATTATCTAGGTATTTGACTTACGTACATGGGAAGGGAAGAATTAACTATTGATATCACTCTTAAAAAATATTTGTTTTTTCATAGTATACCTTTTTAAAATATGGTAGGCAATAATAGTTAATGGTAATAAAAAAGTAACCTAATATGGAGGAAGCTGTAGAGTTCAGTATTCGTCAGAGCTTGTTGCAGGAAGTGTTGTTGTTCCGGTAGCAATGTCATTGTCGCTTGAAGGTTGATTTCCGAATGAACAACAAGTTTTATTTGTCTTGAGTATTATAGGAATTGATAATCATATGTTTTAATATTTGTGTTCAATAAAATAGTTGAAAACCTAATCTTAAATAAAATTTAGAGACTCAACCGACTTGTTTGTTTTCAAAAAATTTCAAAAAATTAAAATCTTTATTTTATAACGCAGCCAACAGATGGCGCGATTTACATCTATTACAGCCCCAGTCAGGTAGATTTAATTTTTTTTAAATTGCTTGTTCATTGTTTGAAAGAATTGTTTTAAATTGCAGGTAGCGTTTTAAATTTTAAAAATACAGTTAAAAATGCACAAATTCATTTCAATATACAATTGCATTATTTCCAAAGTTGTATGAGAAAATCTCACGGATTTCGGCAATCAACGGAGTCACCATACAGCCTTCGTCAACCGCGCCTTGACATTCAGCGCTGCACGAGCTAAGCCATTCCATTTTAAATCTATACGCTTCCGATTTATCTACTTCCTATTTCATCATATGAAATACGATAAAAATATCTTTACTATTGACATATTAAAATAGGTGAGAAATCCACGTGAGCCTGATAATATCGTCTGCTTACTTCCGCAATCACTGATTAATTTAAAATTTATTTTACAGTTATTTGGTTAGTCTGATTAAAAAACAAAAAATACGGTGCCTGGTACATTTTGTTGCAGTTTTATTTTTAATCTGACTGTATTATTGTTAAGATAACTTTGAAAGCATTAAAATCACCAAATGTCAGTTAAATTCAATCCGTTCACAATAACGTTCACAGTATGAGTATAAAATCTAAATAATTACGTTACAGTCACGACCAATATTGAAGTACAAAATCTTTGTTCTATGAAACAAACGGATCAACACTATTATTATTTAAACTCGACATCTGCATCCTCCCACTACAATGCTTTGAAAGGAAGCAGTGACATTCGGTACTTTTTCGCTTTCACCGCATTGGAAAGTGAGCGTAAAAAACGTATTTTGGCAACGGCGAAATGGCGCGAGAACATCGACCCCGACGAGTCATAGACCATAGACAAAGGGCGGCCATGTTGCAATGAAAGTAAAAGTGTTGGCCATAAACAAATTGAATACGATCGCGATTCTAAAGTTGTCTTGAAATGTCACGGTTAATGTTTTCGTTATTTGTTGTTTTGTAATCACATAAACGAAGAAGAACAGATAGTTATTGCACAATAAAGCATCACATATAATGCCCTGTAAATAATTTCGTACCTATAAATTAAAATTAGAAACAGTTATTACTTACATGGTAAATAACTTTATTGATCTCGAGTAACGAAGTCGTAAACGGGTAAAATTTATTTTTGATTGCATAGAAATAATATGAATTATAATGTAAAAAAAATTGAACATAAATCGATAAATAAAAATATTTGTGCCTCATATTTTGTTAATTAAAGTAACACTTTTTTAAAGTTTAATTGGGAAATTTTAAAACAATTTAATGTTAACACGAAAACAGCATATAACAAACATATACTATTCTATAAAAACTATATATAATAATAAACATAATTTATATGGCGGCGCAAGATTGTAGCTCCGCGTAGCACGTAGCTACGTATTGCTCTACGAACTAAATCAGCTTTCAAGTCTGTACAACTGTAATCTCTCATCGTAAAAATGGAACTGCAGTTTCCTAAAAAAATCAATTCCACATTACAATACTTACCTTAGATCTTAACCAATTAATATTATTAGGTTAAATTCTTTTTTTTTTTATTTTTGATATTTTACCGCTAATTACTTTTTTTTTACAAAATTTCACAATATTTACCCATTGTGGAGGTCATCGTCTGGAGCTGTCGTGCATGCGCGGAGGCGTCGTGTGCCTCGTCGGGCCCCAGCTTGTCGCCCGCCGACAGTTTGCTCAGCGTTGCAGCGTGCACATCACATAAAGTTCCACGGCTAATAAATTTCACCGATCACCTTTTTAATTTACGTCTTCGGAAATTTTTTGACACACCAACTCCGAGCATAGTTTAAAGACGCGAACACTGGACGCGGTCAGCGCGCCGGCTGCGGAGCACTTCCTGCGGACGAGAGCACATGAGGATCGCGTCGCCTGCGCGGTCTCCGAACCTCTCGATTCGGCAAAATCACGATAACGACTGCGCGCGAATGTCGTAATGTCGAAATTCGAAACACTTTCACCTAAATATTCCGCCTCCGATTCGGCGGACGCGGGCGTCGCTCTCGGCGCTCACGCACACACCTCTGGCCCGTCAGTGCTCAATTACGTACGCTGTAAAAATTGCGTCAGTGTTTTTCGTCGTCGACCTTACGCTCGCGAGGCGCACCGCCGAAATATATTTATCTCTGTCTTGTACTCATTCACCGTTACAAGAAAAAGTTTTTTGTTTCATTTTTTTATATGGTTCGTTCGATCGAGGACACGCGTGTGAGTGTGCGGATTTCGATAGCGGGGTCAATGAACCACCGAAAGGGATTTCGTTAAATTTTAGCTACGTTTCAGTGTTAGGATGGGTTGCAGCGGCGGCGGCGCGGCAGGCGCGGGTACTACACTGTGCGGCGCGTGTGGTCGTTGGGGGGGATCTAGTCACCAGCACGTAAGTAGGTCAGTCGCATGCGCACGCGCGCCTCTTCATGACCGCATGATGTTCACAGTGGAATAGACGAGCATAATCCCATCCTGAACCAAGAATCAAAATGACTCACGGATAAATGAATTAACAAGAAATTAGAACTTTTGCAATTTGTGATAAAGATTTTTTTAAATATTTATTACGTGACATATTTTTCCAAGAAATTACTTGTCTATTAATTTAATTTTTATTCACAACATTTAAAATAGTCGTACACAATAATACATTACAATTTATTTTTATTGAAAAGAAATTACTTTTACTTTTAATATCGATTTAAAATAGCTATAGGTACTTTAAATATCAGTTATAACAATAGGATAACCTAATTAGGCTTTTACCGTTTTCGTGTGTGAGGTGAGGTGAGGCGAGGTAGGCCGATGGCACAGTTCGGTGTTAGATTACATTAAAACAGAGTTCATTCGCATCGACGCCTAATCGTAGTTATCTAGATTAATGATTCATTGCATTAACAATGAATTCGTGTACAATTGTACAAATATAGTTTCGTTTGTTTTAAAATGTTTTTCTTGTAATGTGGTAAAAGAAACCCTGTGTTTAGAGTAAACCAGGGAGCACAGATAATGCTTGAAATCTACATATTTTTTCAGGTACAGCATGTATTATCAAAAATTTTATCAAGTTTTACAGGAAAATATTTTCTAGAAATTAATTTTTACAAGTTATTTTTTCATCGAAGTAAGTTTTAAAACATGGTTATAGCTTTGATCCTGAAGTCTTCAAATTTCAAGAAAAGTAGTTCTTGAATACTCGATGTAAAGCGTTTCTAATTTTAATTTTAAAGTCGTCTTCCAGTTTATATTAATAACAATGACAGCCGAAGATCTGTCGGTGTTTGTGCATGCGCCATGTGTCAGGTAGCACGTATATATTTAGAGAAGCACGCTCGACGAAACTGGGTTAACTATTCTCCTGTAGAAAAACACGACTGGTCGAAATATCGACAACGCGTGCAAGATCTTCAGATAGAAAGTGATACCAAATAACCTAATTCGTACAAAAAAAAAACAGGAAATGGATGTAAATCATTTGACACCGTGTTGCGCTTTTCTTATAAACGATTTCGCTCATGAAGCTTGTTGAGTAACTAATGAATGTTTTCACTTTTATTAGCGAGAATCCTCACATAGAAAATATACAGAAACTGAATGAAGAGGAAGTGAATGAAAATGAAGAAGAGATCATCACATAGAAGATATACAGAAACTGAATGAAGAAGAAGTGAATGAAAATAAAGAAGAAAATATCGAGTTAAATTAACGAATAAGTTTCGTGGTATTTTTTGCTTTTAGCTACTAATAACATTTATGAATGAACTAGCTTTAGCTTGCAACTCCGTCCGCGTAGAATTAAAATAAACACAAAAGTCAGTAGCCCATGTATTCTTCCAAACTATTCTCTACATATATACCAAATTTCATCGAGATCCACTCAGCCGTTTAGGCTACAAACTCTCACAAACATCTATCCATCTATCTATACTTTCGCATTTATAACACTAGTAGGAAGTAACATTGTTTTGTTATTGTTTTATTAGGAGATGAAAAAAAAAGTCAGAAATACAAACTTAAGGTATTTTTTATATCCTAAAGTGATTTATAAAAATGAAAAAGTGAAAGCTACGTAAGACGTTTATTAGAGCGTACATTAATTTACAGCGAATGCGGATAGTATGTGGCAATGGTATGGGCATTTGGCAACAAATCTTTGTTCCCATCGCGCGTTATCAGTGCCCTATCAGTATTGTGTTGTATCGCGGATGTTTTTCGCACGCCTGTCTCGCGGTCTAGTTGAAGTTGAATGACCTACCTTACACGACACTCGATAATGCTGAAATAATTTTGATAGAATCGATACACATTTTGATAATTGTATTTTGTTATTCGTTTCATGCCTATTAGAAATCTAGATCTAATTTAAAGAAAGATAAGCCTTTTATTATTTACTTTAAATTATTATCTTCGTCTCCTCACATTAATTTAACGATCGCAATTTAATTAATTTATAAACCGACTGTTACTTTTTGTAAAATGTAAATTCCGTTTGGTATAGACAAGATAACATTGAATCTTCAGATTTTATTACATTTTGCATTCATTAATATACGTACAATACTAGACATAGTCGTTTTATTGCAAAATACCTCTGTCACCTGCATGGTCACATTTGAATATACTTGAAATCAGCTAACGACCGTGACCGCAAATTACTATTTTAACCAAATATATTCAGATTAAGTTCAACGCGCTTTAACAATCTTGGAAATTACGTTCATAAAAGGCCTTATACGAATAGAATTAGGGTTAAGAAACATGCTCTAGGTAATAAATCTTCACGTGATATACTTTACCTACAAGTGTGAGCGATATGAAATAATGTAGAACTACTTTTATAATTGCTCTTGTAAACGGAACGATGACATTAAATTAAAAAAAATACTATGTCGTGTTATTTAAAATTCTAGAAAAAAGTTGTTATTTAACGAGAGTGGATATACTGAAAACAAAATTACGGAGCACATAAATTACGTCTTCACTATAAATTCAGATGCCATGGAGCTAAACCAGCAACATGTCCAAGCAAGTCGATTAGCAAGAGATGGCGCAGGACCAGCAGCGCTGGCATTATCTGATATCGGAGGCCAAGACCCACTTTGAGTTACTGCGCCGGCGCAGTAAGTCAGTACTATAGATTTAGGACCTATTTCAACGGACTCTAAAAAAATGGTTAAAAAGTTGAACATATTTAATGTAATTCAGATGACTATCTTTGTCGATAACCTTTCTTCTTGATGTACGATTGTTTCGCTTGGTGACAGTCCAAATTTCCGCCGATAAAAGGTGTGAACGACCTCGGGCATTCGTAAACACCTCGGTAAGCGATCAATGTAATTGTAAACTACAGCATTGTATTGCCCTCTTTTTATTTTGTTCTCAATTAGTAACGATGTCGAGGAACGACGAGCGGGGTGACGGACTATAATACAGGGCACGCAATAAAAGTATTTAAATTATTTTCGTCGCACTTGTTCAAATCTTACTAACTACGGCTTTTAGTAGTTTTCGGATCTGGCACTATTAACACATCTTTTGTAGAATTAAGAATGCCCAGTTTATATCCTAATATAATATATAATATATAATTGGTCAAAGTTGCGGGAGTATCCTGGATGCGGGAGGCATAGGACCGATCATCGTGGCGATCGTTGGGGGAGGCCTATGCCCAGCGGTGGGCGTCATATGGCTGACTAGTAGTTATTTATTTTATTTTAAATTAACAACCAATAATCACTTTTGTACAATAGTTGCCAGAATAGTAAATTTGATTATAAAAGACATTACATGTAACTACAAATTTCATTCAATTGGTCGGTCTATATAATCCAAAATTTCTGAATTTAATGATCATAGTTCCCGAATCTAATTAAGCTTTCCAGAAACCATACGCGTTCAATGATTTCACCACAATCAACACTATCGGTATAATCGCGAGTAAAAAACAGATATAATATGAGATAACAACACGGCTATCGTTGGTATGAATTTATCTAGACCTGCTTTTATTATCTTATCGTGAAAACTGTTGCCCTTTATTTTACAAGTCTCTGTTAGGTACACGTTGGGCGCGACCGAATTTACTGTGCTTTGCTCAATAATTACTATTCTATACTATTTAGTAATAATCTTTTAGAGTGGACATGCCCTTGTTGGGCATAGAGTAGTGAAGTGTTAAGTGTAAAAAGTGAAAGCGGATTCATATTGATAAGATCGCCGAAAAACAAGGTTATCTAATTTTCTTACAATACGTGGTATATCTTATTCACATAATAAGAAATGTCTTTTGGTTGTTCTAAAGCCCTTCACTAAATTAGTCATAGTTAAGTTGTGTTAATTAAGTGCAAAGTTAACTTCATTTTCGATTACAATTTTCACCTCAGAAGATGAGAAGCGCATATTTTTTTGCTGGAATAACTAAGATTAATTTAGATTGAGTAATTTTTCTAAAATGAGTATAATGATTGAGGCTTGTATACTTTACAGATTTTCAGCCTTACAAATAAACGCTGTTTAAAGTTTAATTTGTACTGATATTTGCTGATACTCAGTTTATTTAAGTTTAACTTTATACCGCGTTTATTTGTAAGACTGTATACACTGCCGGACAAAAGTTTGTGACCACCTTGAAAAAACTCTTGGCAATGAGGTTTATTAATTTACGGTTTTGAGTTTATTATTTACTACGTCAGTATTGTTGACTACGTTCATATACTGTACATGCAAGCTTACTTAGGCAGTACAAAACTGTTTCGCAACTGTTATAATACATAGCTACATGAGTGTGTTTCTAAAGTAATTCTAATGCATACCAAAAATAACCTCGATACGGATGACATACTTTTAGTTCCAAATTTACTATCAGTTCTATTGGATTAGACAACTGTTATCTAGGCAAATAGTATGAGTACTTCAACAAACGAAATTAAATGTAAACAAAAAAGCTAACACAAACGATAAAACGTGTGACACTTGGCTCTAAAAAACTGTTCAAGAGAATAATTTGTGGGTAAAGGTAATTCATAATATAAAAAAATTGTATAATATTTTGGTTCAATTTTCAGTTATTTCACTTTATTGATAAGTTTTGACATTTCTGATAAGGAAAGATAGAAAAAAAATCAAAACACTGACGCAAAATACATGTTCTTCGTATTGAATTACATTTCCTGTTATCCAAATAATTCGTTAATAAAATATTTAAAACCAAACTGAGATCAGAATAAAAATAATCAAACGTTGAAAGTTATTCTAATTAATTATTTAAAACATTTGTAATTAAAACGTTAAACAAAAGCTCAACCTTCAAGTCAGTATTTCCTCGGGCACACCTTGTTGTAGATAACGACATATTGTTGTAACAAATTCCATTGAATCAGTCATCGATTTACATTATCGTATCACACTTTTGTTTGCAGGATTACATGTAATGCAAGATAATTGTTTTACAACATTTATGCACATTTAGAACTAAATGTAAACATATACAATATATAGTATCATTTACCAAAATCATTAATACCCACTTTTTGACCGACTTCCCAAAAGAAGGAGG
>DVQG01001229.1:0-11349 GCA_018231605.1 Papilio ambrax
AAATAAAGGATAAAGTTTATTTCTATAATAATAAAATTAATGCAATGCGTACAACGGTAATGAATTCACAACTGGAACTGTCTCGTGGATTGTAGAACTGTGGTGAGAGATGGCGGAATCGGGAGTCTTGTAGGCAACCAGTGGTGACGAGTGGTACACTAGTGGTGAGGAGTGGAGAGCTACAGGTGAGACCACGGGGGCGTGGTAGACCGCGGTACTGCCATGGTTGACCACCTGTTTGCTGTTAGTCACTGTGGTCTTGGCAGCGGGTGCATGGTACGATGTACGCTCATGTGATTGAGTACTGATGGACATCGGTACGTGGACCAGTGGTGCAGTGTGAACCACAGGCGCAGTGTGGACCACGGGGAAGGGATGAATGACGTGTGTGCTGCCATGGTCCACCGTTTGGCTGCTCGATGTAAGAGTCGACTTTGCTAGAGGAAGGTGGTAATAATCAGGTTCTTGCGATAGGAGGAATCCAGGAGCCGCGGTAGCGCAGGCAATGGTAGCCAAGATGGGGATCTGAAATTATGAAAAAGAAAGACTGCAATTAATCACACAAATTATTAGCCTTTAGTTAAGTTTGTTGATGTTCTTTTTTTTAAAAAAGGTGTAGTTAATAAAATGTACTCGAACCTAATTGTTTACCTAAGCATTAATCTAACTACTGTCTACTATGTCTTTAATAAATTTGTATTCTAATAGTCTACAATTGGCAAGTATACTAATTTGAAATGCAAAAGCAGTTGACTTTAGAATTAATTCAATGATTGATGTTGGAGTTGAACCTTTGCAGCTTTATTTTTTCTTTTACATTATAAAGCTTAGATGAATCACATTCAAAGATTTTTGCAAATGTAATAATAAATTTATTCTTTTGATTAGCAAAAACATTTGATTGGGTGCTTCACGGGTTAATTAATTAATTTCTATAAATCGAATACTACAAACACTTACGAAGTATTGCATTGTGGTAGATGTGAAGTCTGGGGTCCAACTGATGGGCCACAAATCTGGCTGGTCCCTTATATATTGTACAAAATTATCGATCGACCAAGATTGCAAAAATTACAGGGGCGCGTACTTGAAAAATTCCTTTAGACATGACACAGAAAATAACTTCTTTCATAAGGATTGCAAAATTCGTCACTGTTCAAACGCACCGAAAGTTAAACCTTGAATTACCAGATCCTGCTTAATGGTGCTTTAAGCTATGATTAGCATAAACAATACGTAATTGATCATTTGATTAAAACGTCTCACTGGAATGCTTTAATCACAGGAAGTTACTAAGTATGTACCTATGCATTAAAGTATCGAAATAAAATGTAACAAGTAATTAACCTTAAATTTAATGGTTAACTTACGTGTAATTTTAATTAAGATTGTGCAAAACATAAATCTTCTTAGTAACGGTTAACTATTTTCTGTCAAAACACTTTTAAAACACACATTAGGTTGTATTTTAAAGATACATAAATAACAATTTAATAAACCCAAAAAGGAACAGAGGAATATGAAATAAAGTTCACTGATCAAATAAGTTAAATAACTTGATGACAACTTAAAGTGTCAAGCGTTTCGTAAGCAACATTTTGCATAGTTTAAAGATGTAGTCCGAACACGATGGTAGTCGGTGATATTACAAGATTCAAAATTAACAGATGCTCGTGATCAGCTCCAAACACATATCTTCACAAGTGGGTACCATGTGAGCTCATTGCATAGAGCACAGGGTGAGCATGTGATTGGCCTCTGTGTTTCTTTACACACCACTGATACCTAAAATAATTTCACGTTTATGTAATCTTTTTCAAGCCGGCTTTAAGTTTGAATGAGACTATATTTGGTGATGTAAGCCTCCAGATGGTCGATGCGGGTAATAAAGGCTTCACATATATTATTATTCACATAAATGAGTTCTTTTGTTTCACATAAAGCTTTTTTTATACAATACCTGAGAGTCATTGATTGCAACATATCAATGATTTTACGTCAAAACCGTAAATGACATACCCTGGTACAAGAATACTACGTTTGTACGAGTAGATTTAGAATGAATTTGGGTTGTTGTTTGAAGTTAATTCGGTTTTTTAAAGTAACGATTGGTAAAAAAACATCTGCGGCAACTTGAATGAATGCTCCGTCGTAATGGATATTGCTTTTTAAGTAATAATTTGTATGTAAAAAAATATTAATGATTTAAGATAACGGCCAGATAAATTAAATCCTTTCTTTCATCAAACCGCCCATAATTTAAGCTAAATGATGTGATTTATCAACAAGCTACCGTTTTGTACCACCTGACAGTCAGGACGGCTTTTGGCGCCTATGTGCCGGTAGCGAAATGTAAAGGTTGCGACACACAAGGGTGAGAAAATCAAATATAAAAAAAACACTTTCTAGAGTTTTGAATACCCTTAAGTGATAATGTAGAAAAATTTAAGAAAAGAATAAGTAGTTACAATTTTTACTATCACTAATATTGTCTTCAAAATTATAAATTATATGGAGGAGTACGTTAAACTGACCTTTGATTAATTTAGTCTGTAAACAGTCACATGAAAACCATTGTTTATTAACCTGAGTTATTTCTGAGATAAAATTTTTAAAACTTGAACGAAAGTTTCAGTTTGTCGCTGCCTTTACACTTGTGGATTTAAGGTTAAAATATGTGTTGGTCAACCGCTAATTGGACTCGAGCCACTTTTGCGGGCACGCGAACGCGAGCTTGTTGGTTCTACAGTAATTCCTTTAAATGGGTTTTAACACTTGTTATATTGTAAAACACCTTGATTACTAACTTACCCTTTTCCCCAAATTACTTATTTATAAAATCAAGTTATGACTACTTATTACACATACTAACTGTGTACCTGTGATTAAAATTATAATTTTCCGTTTCTATATTTCGTCTAATCTCCAATGTGTTTATGATCTTTTTTGCACACTGTATCCTAATGTATTGTATAGTCGAACACTTTTATTTCCTACCCATTTCGTTCAAATCTAAATTACAAACTACGCTACTAAAACAATTAGGTACAAAACTCGTCATTGAAGCTTACATACGCAATACGTACCTTTGTAGTTATGTGGACTCCCGTTAGTCACATTTGCTATTTATACACTGTTTTATCGTTTTTTTTTTAATTAACTAGATAACTTTTATGTAAAGTTAATGTTTGATGTATCGTTATTAATCGTATTGATATTTGGATATTTATCTTGAGAAGCTTACGTTTCAAACTTACTATAGTTTTCGTAGGCTTAAGTGTTAAGTATATTTAATTCCTTTACTGTATTGTTGATCTTCAATGCGATTGTATCTCGCCTTAAGGCTCAGTTCAAGGCTGTATCGTCTCCAGATAATTGCAACAGACAGGATGCTTAATGTCCCGCCATATCTCTTGACTTCGGCTAATTGTCCACATATTTCACGCTTACCCTTTCCAAATTAACTTTATCGAATATACTTTGAGTAAGTACTGATTTAATCTGTATAAAATGAAATGTTATTGGACATTTTTTTCGTTGTTTGTACTAATCGAAATTTTATGTCTCTGTTAGTAATGGTTTTTTACATTCATAATAGTAGTACTCCTGTCTAAATAACAAATTAATTTTGGCTGACCTGGCCTATATTGGGATTTTTTACGTGTTCCAACAATTTAAATCTTATTTAAAATACTATATAATATAAACTTTTCCAATTTTATTCTATTGCGAAATATTTGTATAATTAAATTTAAGAAAGTTGGTCAAAGGTTTCTCTTTCAGACAGTTTATCAATTTGCACCGCTCGCGTGAAATGACAGCTGATAAATCATTCATTGTTGGCCACTCGTAAAAATGACCTTCAACTTTACGATAACAGAAAAAAAAACATTATAGTTGCGACGAAGGGCCCAATTATAAGCGTATCATATCAAATCACTTTGCACTCTAAAGGTAGTTTTGTAAGGTCGATAATGGAAGTTTATATTTACTGTATCGCGTAAATGAGATTTTAACTGTTATTTTATTAATTTAGCGCCTTATTGTAATTAAATTACTACAATATGACGGCGGCGTGAAGTAATGAGTGTCGATGATATCCATTTGAGATACGGTTTAATGCTGAAAATGATTTACTGCCAGATTGGAAGACATTTGCACTTAATGTTATCAAATTGATTCACACCTGAAGTACTTGTATTACTGTATTTATGTAATAAATCTCCCATTTGTAACGTTTTTTCTTTTTAATTTGTGTACAACATTGTAAATGTGTCAACGCGTTTTACAACTCTATAAAAACAGTGATAGACTTATTTCGACGATGTTTCATATACAAAATGTTGAAGTAATGATTTTGAGAAAATCAATACAACAAAGTTGACATTTTATTTGACTGTTGTACAATTTTGATGAAATCAACTCGTGACTTCTTAATTTTGAACTTGGAATTTGAGCAGCGCCATCTACCGATGTATAAATGTATCGTAATACTGCCGTTTGGTCGTATTTGCTTACCCGTATCATCCCTTCTGACGGTTTTAAAAAATGCACGAATAAAACTGTAGGAAGAATATTACGCCATTTTTAAGTCAATGTCAAACTCAATGATGCTACAAATCATTTTAAATTGTGACAGTTTAAAAAGGGTTTAAATCCAGCTTGCGTTCGCACATAGCATTCGTTCTGTTAAAATATTCTTTAATTAATTTAATAGCGAGACTTTTTAATTGTCATCTAAAATGTGGATTTTAATTACCGTAATAATATGTGGGGGAACCTTTTTGCAGAGGCCGTATAAAAATATAAAAAATTACTACAAAATACTAGAAATCCTGCTTCATTTTATAGATGTTTAGTGTGAATTACACAATCAACATTGTAGAACGAAATTAAATATTTTGGATGAGAAAAACAACACTGTCTTTAATTAACTGGTCAGGGACATTGAATTTTACTTCTGCATCTTGTTAACATTGTTAGTGAAGTGGTAAAGGGAGTTATTTTCTCATAGTCGTTATTTTTAACTGTCAGTAGCATTCTCGGACCACAGATCTATATAAAAATATAGAATGATCACTCATTCGATTTAACCAAATAGCTTCTAACAAAACTAGGTTTGGAAAATATCCTTATACTAACGAAAGAACATTATTTCCCAGTCGGGAAAAAGAAAAACCTTTATGTTCGTTGTTACAAGCTTGTTTAAGTTTTTATCAGATTACAATATCAACATCGTGTTGTATAGTATTACATACGCCATCTAGTTTATTTCACACCAAACTTAATATGTTTAGGTATTACATTTTACGTTATATTACAGTCGACTCTTTAACTTCATAACTCTGTGGTAGAGATGAGTTACATTTCAACTCATATATTAAACTGGAAAAGGGCATCAGTGCTAAAATATTCCTTATGATGCCATCTCGACAGTCATCGCGGGATTCCAGCACATCGTGATTAATCAATGTTGAAAAGATTTCACGCGATTTAATGTGCGTGTATTCCATTTGAAGTCGTGTTGGCATCGTCTCCAGCAGATGTCGCTTTTGTAGCAGAAATCATAAATTATGAGATATTACTGTATTTTTAAGGTTTTTTAAATAAGTAATTAATTTTGGGAAATGCTTTTAGTCATGATTTTAACGTATGAAGCAAATTATCATTTATTAGCATATAAATGGCATATCAAAGGCCCACAGTCGGAATTAGTTAGTCAGGGACCCTTTGGGACTATAGAATGCGGGTTCATTGATCGGACCCGTGGGCCCCATGTCTGACGGTACCATTTGTCAACTCGTCAGCCGTCCGCGCGGACAGGTGTGATCGCCTTCCGAAGAAAACATCTAAAAATAAAATGAATAATATAAAAAGCTCTTTGATAGATCAGATTCTATTTATACTCGTAAACACTAGTAGTCAATTTTATTCTGTTTCTTAGAACCAATACATGTATGTTTTGGCCCAATTACTTTTATATCACAGTAAAATAATTGATAGATTATTACTATTCTTATATTACTCTCTAAATTCACACTGAATTTCAGAATTTTATTTGAATTAATAAGAATTATGAAAAAAATAACCAATAATGACTGTTATGGTAGAGCAAGGCGACTGAAAGTAGAAACGACACGTTAACTATTGAAATATGAAACGCCGTCTATCGCTGACTTATCGGAGACTTGGTGACACTTCAAGGTGTGCCACTTAACGTCTGTGACACACCACGAGCATAGTACAACACGAAACGAAAAGAACGAAAGAAGAAACATATCCACTGAGCACATAACGTTATAAAAATCCTTAATAAGGCTTAAGTGAGGTATTAAATAAAAGTTGAGAAAAAAGGAAAAGTATTTTTTACAAAAAAAAAATTTAGTCTCAACAAAAATGGGTGATACTTAATATTTTATTTATGTGTAACCGCTAACACATTTTGTTAATGAAAGAAACAATATCTCATTACTTCTACAGCTCTATGACAGTGACCACCAATGTCACATTGTAGACTTGAACCTGTTTTAACATATACATACAAATACGCTTAATTTTATATAGGTTTTACTGACCCAATTATGTAGAGGTAGTTATAATAGTTATGTTAGTAAATAATGAAATACATCCACGTGTTTAAGTCAAGCATAGAAATATTTTTTAAATGGCAACATTTTAGTAGTTGTTCTATTTGTTACAGATTCCTCGCCATCTGGTGGCCACTCAAATGTCAAATAACGAAGCGGCGCGCGCGCATGATGATCGTCTTCATCTGGATTTTTGCAATCTCCGTCACCACTCCATGGGTGTTCTTCTTCGACCTGGTGGTGGTGTTCGAAGACAGCCCCCATGTGCGCCTCTGTCTTGACGTGTGGCCCAACCCCTTGAGCGAGATACTGTACTTTGTCATCGGAAACCTCATCTTCTGTTACATTTTGCCGATGGTACTCATCACTATGTGCTATATCCTTATCTGGATCAAGGTGTGGAGACGCGCCATCCCCACCGACACACAGGACGCCCAAATGGAGAGAATGCAACAAAAGTCCAAAGTGAAAGTTGTTAAGATGCTCGTTGCCGTAGTCATACTGTTTGTACTCTCCTGGTTCCCCCTGTATCTCATATTCGCGAGGATAAAGCTGGGTGGGCCTGTCCAGAAGTGGGAGGAAGACATATTCCCAGTGGTAACGCCCCTAGCGCAGTGGCTCGGTGCTTCTAACTCATGCATCAATCCTATACTATATGCCTTCTTCAACAAGAAGTACAGGAAGGGATTCGTCGCTATCATTAAGAGTAGAAAGTGTTGCGGGAGACTGCGGTATTACGAGACTATTGCGCTTCAGTCCTCGAGCACTTCGACCAGGAAATCATGGCACTACAATAACAACAACCATGCATCGATCACGCGTCGGTCACCGCCCGTCGATAAAAACGCCGTGTCATTTATCTTTAACCACACCGGTGTTTAACTCTTCAACGGAGACTGGACTTGGTTACAAAAGTGCCGCTGGAGCCCGAGAGATGTCGCTCTTCGGGGAGGTCGGGGCGTGTGTGTCATATTGACATGCTTGTGAGATATCCAGTACATTTGCGTTGGCAAGTTATGGTACAAGAACCAAATTCTCGACCATCGTGAAAATCAATAATATTAATATACCTATTTATTATTGTATTCGATAGTTTTTACTACTGTTAAGGTTAACTTTTTTACATGTAACATTTGGAGATGTGTAAAATAAATTTATTTTTACATTGAAATGCCGCAGTCGCTAAACGCACAGACAGCACAAATAATACATACTTTATATATTTAATATCGTCTAATATAGCATTTAGTCACGTTACTTAAAATTTAGTGACATCTTAAAATTTACTTAATAACCTTTTATTTACACATTGGGTTATTTTTATTGATAATATTTAGTAAAATATTATACAAAAAAAAAGGAAAAAATATAACAGTACATATGTTTTAGTATAATAATATCTCTCAAATATCCCTATTTTAATAAACATGTTTTTTTTTCAATTTCAAGTTAAAGTTATTGAATCAAATTACGTTGTTTGCACATAATTATTATAATTTAATATTCTTTATGAAGTTACGCACTAAATGATTTATTAAGTGATTATAATTTAACTTAATTTTTTTTTATAATATCAATTATTTTATTTCGTCAAATAAAGTGTCGCCTTCTATCATTATAATAATGTTTAAAGTAATAATTAGATATTAGTAATAATAAGTTTGTATCTTAAAAAAAAATATCGTTTACTGGATTCGATAAAAATGTCACATTGATGATATTTTTATTGACTTTAAATATTTTCATTCTGTCCAGTGTTGACAGAAAGTCGCTTACGATGCACAAATAACCAGAATACTTCTGGCTAATAGGATAAGTAATAACATAATATAAAGTTGTATAAATAAAATATATACAAATAAATATTTAGTAAATAAATTTTAATAAGTAGATTTGTATCTTTTTAATTAATAATCTGTACTTACAGGCACATTATAGTAACGAATTACTAGTAAAAAAAATAAACGAAAAAATAACAGAATAATATTTTTCTACTAGAAATTTCACCTTTATTGGCAGTTATGCGTTTCACTGATACGTTGCAAATTTAAATAAATAGTATTTTCTGAACTTTATTAACTTCTTTGTATGTTTTGTTTCCAAGTAAATCCATTGAATATCAACGACAAAGTCAAAGCTTGCGAGACTGATTCTGTAAACGCGACGCATGATTCCTTTAAAAGGAAACATTTGTGATAATAAGACGGATTTTGAATTCTGCTATTTTTATAAACACTAAGCTTAGCTTGTGAATAAAATATCCGAGTATTTTGTAACATTCTTTCAGTAACGAATTTATTTTAAAAATCGAATCTGTCGTAGTTCATTTATTTTATGTAAAAAAATATATCTTAGCCTCTCGTAATTTAATATATTAACATTTTTAAAAATTAGTTTAGTTGAACATAAAAATGTGTTTTCATTTAATTCCATAAAGCATTTTGGTGTTTACTTGTTTTGCTTACGTAAGCTTTCAAGTCAAAAACTCTTTTCTAGATGGGTTTATTCACAATGCGAGCTTAGATTTGCCGCATCCAACTTGAATTTAGTTCATTAAGCAATAATTGTATTTTTTATAATAGTATATTGCTGGATTTTATAAACGGCAATATGTAATGTAAGTGACTTCGTTTTATCTGATATGTACAATAAGTAAAACACCATCTTAAACATTTTGTAATAGTTCACCGATTAATTCATACATTTGTAGTTTTCTAACGAACATTGAATATTTAGGAATGTTATTTGTATACAAATATATACTTATACTCTTCATGTTTTTGTAATGTAATATTTATAAATGATTATATATTACTTATAAACAATAATTGTAGATGTTATTGTTACTTCAGTTCAAGTAGACGCGTTCTTGTAAATTGCTGTGTTAAGTTGCCGTGTTTGGGTGTTAGTTTAAGAATGTTGGTATATGAAAATTATAAAACTAGATTGAAATGATTCAACATTCTACATACAATAATGTCATTTGTATTAAGTAAAAACTTTGAAATTGTTTCAAGAAAATACTTTTGAAGTGGAGTGCAAATTGATTTGCGCCTAACTTAAAGTTACATAAATCATTGTATATAATTGTTTGGTGTTGTGTATAGAATGTATATTAAATATAGAACGCTTGTAGTTTCCGCTTTAGAGCTAGGTTGTAAAAAGATTTTGTAATTTTACCGTAGATCTTGACTGTGGTGACACCTGCATTAATGTTTATTGCCGTCTCTGTTTTGTAAAACAGAATGAAAGAGATGACAAAATGTATTCATACATGTGTCACCGCAGTGGTCTTCTACTATAATCATAGTTATAGTCGAACAAGGACGTATAGTTCGGTGAGATGCTGCGATTGGTTCGTAAACATGGAAATTGGCATTAAAGAATAATTTATGACAGCTACACTACGAAAAGGATCTTGTGACATTGATACGGTGGCGTTTGTGAGCTGTCATATTTTAGTTTGACTATGCTTACCGAGTTAAATATCCTTGTTGGCGTATATGTAAGTTAGTTCTGAAAGCAATGTGCAGCGTGATTTAAAAGGTTATTTCTAGAGCACAGCTATTTGTAACACTTGACTTAATTTTGAA
Source organism: Papilio ambrax (assembly GCA_018231605.1). NCBI lineage: Eukaryota > Metazoa > Arthropoda > Insecta > Lepidoptera > Papilionidae > Papilio > Papilio ambrax. Next base: position 10,181 of record DVQG01001229.1, read on the forward strand.
GAAATTGGATATTTCTTTCATTTTAAATTTTTTAAACATGAATTTTATTAATCGCAGTTTAAATTAAATTTGTTAAGTTAACCCGGTTGTAGTGTTTTGATATTTAGTTTTATAATAATGTCTACTAAAATTAAGTCATGTTTACAATAGTTAAGTTACTGTGTAACATCTAACTTGTGTCTTATCTGCAAATTAAACTGAAGCAATTTATACATATTCATCTGTCTCTAATTCCGTACAATTTACTTACATATCAATATTTACGAGCGTTTTCGAAAGTTTCTTTTTGACATCGAAGATTTAAAATAGACAATTTTGTAAGAATAATATTCTTGTTTATAATTTGTTTTGTAATACGAATAACATATGTAGTGGCTTTTTAACAGTTGGAAATCAATAGCAATAATTCACTTTACCTCAGGAAATGAGATAGATATTGATTATAATGGATTTGAATGGAATGTATGTTAGAATACAGTTTATAGTAAAACTTGTATACAATATAAAAGCACATATTTTTACAGCTTTTTTAATTGTTAATGTCTGCAAGACTTATTTACATTTGAACAAATTAATTAATTTAATGAGAACGTACTTAATAAAAAATGTATACAATTATACTTTTAATTAATTAGTTTTTAATGATAAAATTTATTTATTAATCTGTTTACATTTTTATTTTATTCTTTGCAAAGGAATGTAGTGTTGTGTAATGAGTACATGTGAAATTAGTTTATAATATTATTATAATTTTGTTACCTTGAACCTACTTTTTATTAAAATTTGATTCCTATTATAATCCAGAATTTGACGTGAAAAATAAACCCACTATATGCTCGTAGACTTATTCATTGGAGTTGCTTAGTAAATTGTTAATAACGTACAAGACACTAAAGAATTGTAAACTTAAATAAATGAATGTAAAATTATAATCAGTGTTTTTTTTTTAACTTGCAAAATCTGTTTATATTACACAAAACCACATTAAGAGCGGCCGCACGTGTTTGACTGAACTATAGCATTACTGTTGTGCGATTGTCGCTTGTTTCGCAGCCAATTCAACTGTTTAATTGCTCAAATAAAAGCGAGACTAAACAATTGTGCGACAGTTTAGTCAAAGGTGTGAGGCTCCAAATGTTTTCCAGAAATAAACTCTAATCAAAATAAGA
>DVQG01001230.1:0-11348 GCA_018231605.1 Papilio ambrax
CTTTGAATTATGAAAACCTTTGCCACCAAATTTTTATTATTAGCTTGTAATTAATGTACTAGTTTAGTCATTATTGTAGTATATATTAGTTTATTTCGTATATTTAACATTTTTGTCATAAACTATTTACGCATTGTGATTTAGTAAGTAAATAATTCATATCTTTTTCTTTGTGTGTGTAAATATGTGCCGCAACAAAGAAAAGGTTGACAATCACTGCTCTAGGGGAATTCATTCACTTCTACTTCACTTTCCTACTACCCTTGGGGTCGCCCATGTATAAATAACTTCTTATATTAATAACTTTCATAATATTGCAGCAATTGTTGTGGAATAGTTCATTAATAGATTTTATAAGCTCCAATATGACTTTTACACGAGATGTGTGGTGCAGCGTGGCGGTGACACTGCAGCAGTCGGCGGTGTTCATCCTGCACAACACGGTGGGCTACCTGCTGATGTTGGCGGTGATGTTGTACAACGTGCACCTACTGCTCGCTGTCGTCTTCGGCATGATGCTGGGTAAACATGCACTTCACTAACATTGTGAGACTTGTGACGTCAGAAAGTCGATATTGCGAAAGTGCAGTCAATTGTTTTTGTTAGGGGAAATTGAAGTATTAAATTTTTTAATAGAATTTTTTGTCTGTGTTAAGGTTACTTCCTGTTCGGTACGAAGCTGACGCGGCTCCAGATGCAGTGCTTCCGCACTAAGCGCGTCGTCATCTGCACTCCGGAGTGTGACGACACCGGTAAGCGATATACACTTTTATACTACAATTTGTATGAAAATCATAGAAGTCGTGTTAGCATCTATCTTGTTGTCTCACTTTTCAAAAATCCTATTCCATCGTCCTCTGTATAGGTACAGTCGCGGAAATTCGCGGTGTTCTACTTTCAGAAATATTGCCTCATTACTCAAGAAAAACTCTGCCTCTTCTTACATATTACCAATTAGGTAGCTGTGTCACTCATAAGATAATGATAAAAAAAACAATTAGCCGTGTACCATTTCCCTTTTCGTATAGACACATTTGAAAACTGCATCCTATTAGTTACTGTTCCGCGACATCTCAAGCAAATCAAACATTACCTGTAAATGACATTGCATTTATAAAATGGAACACCGCCAGATTTCCCGATTGTACATTTTCCTTTGCCCAATTTAACACAGTAGTGGAATGAAGGTGCTAGATGTAAGTAGCAACGCTAGTTCCAGTGCGCATTAAATGACTAACATTGGGTTTGCGTGGGCAAGAGCGGTGCAAGCGCGAGAAGTGCAGCTGGGAGGTGTGCGAAGGCAAGCTGTGTAAGGAGCTTGACGCTCTCGAGCTGCGACACACGTACGCGGCGGTTGCCGTCGAGCCGAGAGAACACAAGTACCACATTAAACCAGGATATAGACATCATTACTTGTTTTAGTGCCTTCATTATTTTACCTTCCACGAATCAATCCTACCTTCACATTTAAGCTAGCTTTTAGCCTATTTCGTTAGCTGAAATTCAAATGTAGTTAATTGCTGAATAGGTGTCGCTGGCCGAGGATATAAGGTAAATATAATGGGGGAGGCAACTGCCTCATCCTAGTAGCGCCCGTAATAGCTATGTTTGTATAGTGTAGTATATTATATGTGTTTTCACTTATGTTTTGTATGAGACTTTAGATATCACGCATGTTTTTAATTTTAACTCTTTCCATCATTAAAATACGATTATTTTTAGAATATGTTAAGATATGGTATGTTTGTAGTAAACAATTACGTATATTCACCCGTTTATTGTAAGGCTATTGCCTTACAAAGTGATGTAGTTGATGTATATAATATAACCTTTTTTAAAATAAACAGCAGTTTGAGCGCAATAAATTAATTGTCTTAAATACAAAATGACTATCTGTTTAATTTGTTACTCTATGAATGGCAAAGCATTGTCTGCATATTGTAAAAGTTAATAACCTTCGTAATCTCACTTTCTAGTCATTGATATTAAAAACAATGTGTTCGTAAAACTTGATTGTTTTTCTTTTTTTATAGTGTTTAACTATTTATTTTTAATTTTTCAGCAGTTTTGTTTGTCGAACAACAATACGACGCACCAATAAGTTCTTTACCGTCGGCCGCGTAGATGTGCAAGCCGTTAAATAACGGTCTTTTAATTTTCTTTTTATCGTACTTAGTCAATGCTATTGTTGGTAGACATAGAAATTAATTTAAAAAAAACATTTAATATTTGAACGTATTATTACATAAATGTTTGTTGCAGCTGATAATACTACGCCGCCTTTATTAAACACATCAACGGATTCAGAAGCCGACTTCTTTATTTGTCGTACGCGCACCTGCATACAACCTTCTCACTACTTCCCTGCGAGCACTTCCAGAGATTCCTCCAATGAGCTTGCAAACGCTACATGTTATTACGGCGCCAAAAAATGCCCTTCAAAAGTCGCCAGAGCCAAAAAGATCCAAGCGATCGCACAAACGCACTGCCATCACACAGAGAGTGAAAAAGAAGATAGCCCTAGCGTAGAAGATGTGCAACTACTGAGAACGGAACGTCAAGGATGTTGCAAGAAGAAGCAGGAGCCGCCTCCTGAGGAGAAGTGCTGCAAGTCACAGAGCGAGGTCCCAGAACCGAGTCAATCATGCTGCCAGAAGACTGAGAGTCAGGAGAAGGTGGCGCGCGAGGACAGCCCGCACATCACCTGCTGCCACGGACATAAGTCAGCCAACACTGACAGCCAGGAACAGATTATGAACCAATGACATTTTAACTTTTTAAAGTTTTGGCGAGGCTCAAATTAGACAATAAAAGATAACCGCTTAGATTTTTTTAATCTGTTCATGTCAAATACACGCCAAGTACCAGAATTAAATAACAAGATATCAACGCAATGAAATTGGAATTTTTGTTTATTTGGTTTATATATGTTGTTGACATTTGGCGTGCGTGTGACATACAATATAGCTATATTAAAAGTTTGCCTAAAAATATATTTGTTTGTAAATTATTAATGTTGAAGAATAATATTTTTATAGATATTTTTGCGTGTGTCCGTAGAAGTCAGGGATTGAGAACAAACTTTTAGGTTATTTAGAATTAGACATATCATAGAATGTTGTTTTAGTTCCCTAGTGTTGTATGTTTTTAGTTATTTTATTTAGTTTGCTCAAAATGAATACGTAAATTCGCTTATAACTTAGTCATTGCGACGAAGAAACTATTTTCATCGGATCATCGGCCATGAATTTATTCGACATTTAGAGTAATTTTAATTTAACATGACATAGTATTTATATTTTGCGGGTGTTCCCAGGTCCTAATTTGCGATTAGATTCCTACTGAAAACTTCCAATGTTTAGTCCTATCTTACGAGTATATTAGAGAATTTATTTTTATAATTTGTGCATACAGCTTAAATTGTGTTGCCATGTGCCAAAAAAATAAAATAGAAATTATTATTTACGGTTTTTTACTATATAGCCTAGTGTTGTTATTGTAATAAATTGGTTACGACTTGTTTTCAATTGGTTTTATTTTGCATTTCTTTATACGTTACCAAAAACGAAGGGACAGAAACCTGCGGTTAAAAGACCTAGGAACAAATATGGGTTTAATATATTCGTGAAATAAAACAATAAAAAATACTCAATATCGTTTATTTAATAGAACGTTCAAATGAATAATATTTAAAATAATCTTAAAACTAGCTTACAGTACAGTTTTGTTTGAAAATAATCACATATTGCGGCGGGCGCGGGTGGGGGGGGGTGGTACTCGTACATTGTGAGATTCAACATTCATATTTAATCGTTCTATATTTAAAATGTTTCATATTTTTAATACGCACTTAATCGCTCGTGGTCAGGTTAAATTCCTGTTTACAGACTAAACAAGAATATCATTAAAGGTAAAAAATGTACAACCTTCAAACAAATAAAATATTGCAACTAGAAAATGTATAACAAGATATAATGATTGTAATGATGGTTTTTTTTATTTTTTTCTTTTAAAACTTATATTTATTATCCAAAAATAAATAACAATTTTCACCCATAAAATGAAGTTCCATCTCTGATCAGGTTATTAGATAAATTTCCATTTAGATCCTGTTTTGAATTTGAAATGAAGTACTTTTTTACTTTGAGTCTCTAAATTACAATTATATTTGTTACAATAAAAACTTCAATTAGAAACTAAAAAGGTGCTTTATCGAGACAATCCACAATTTCTGTAATGCATGAAACCATATCCATGTAAATTAAGTATAAAAATTCCTATTTGTACCGCACCCTTATCTGCGAGGTCACAATAAAAATAATCTTAAATCAACATGGCTGCTGTCAAAAATACCATTTACGTCGCGGAGGACACACTAAACACAATAAAAAACTTAATTTAAACAATCTTACAACATATATAGGTTAAAAACATGTTAAAACAAAACTGGAATGAAACAAAGAAAGATAAAAACAAATGTCAACTTAATAAATATAAGCGCTAAGGCTCGTTTAATTTACAATTACCGCTTTCAAAATTTCATTCCTTTATATAAATTTTATTCGCCAAGTCAAAGCAGCATTGATTTTGTACAAAATAAACAAATCAACGTAACTGCAGAATGCAGATAACATTTATTGCACATTGACCTTTTTTTTAATTAACGAAAGAAAAAACAACAAATAGGCAACATTCATTACGTCAACATATGGCCATTTTGACAAAAATCCTAACCTAAAATTTGAAAATGTGTAGTTATTTTCATCTTTGGTTAAATTGAATTTGATGTAATAAAATCATCTTAATTAATATTGCATTTTTATTTCTTTAAGTTTATTTAAAAAGCAATGCTGATTTACTTTAGCGAAGAAACTCTTACCCTCGAATCACAGACTGGTACACTGGCTTTCGTAAAAAAATAAAATTAACCAAACTACAACAAACCTTATCCAACTATTTACTTTAACATTAGAGTGCAAAATTCAATTTAATACTTATTATATCGATATAAATTAGTATTTTATTTAAGTTAAATTAACTCCAATACATTATGAAGTATAAACACAATAAACATACAAAAATGTTTAGGCTCCAATTCGTCGAAGTTTATTTTTTTTACTACTTTTCATATATGAACCACAGATTAAAAAAGTCTGACATTTATTTTACCAAAGACTAAAAAGTAAAAGAACTTCCCAGTGTTTAGTAGATCAATGATTAGATTAGATTGAAGTACAAAAATAAAAAAAAGGAGTAAGAAAAAAAACATATTCTAACGTAAATTTTTTGTAAAGAGGCGAAAACAGATTTTATCTAGTTCACTGTTTGTGTTTGGTTATGAAAACAAATTTTGGTTTTAGGTCTATTTTTGTTTGTAGTAATGATTTTTTCCTTTACAAAATTCGTTGTACGAATTGTTAATTTTCAAATTATAAATAACTAAAAATAAGTAGTTCAACTAATTTTGGTGGTAGGTATATTTTTTGAGGAATTTAATTTTTTCAAGTTACCGTTTTAATCATAGTATAACTAAGTGCATACAGTAATAATTACACGAATGTTGAAATTCGCGTTAAACGTAACAAAATTGAATGATCAATATTTGTCGATCATTTAATTTTGTATTTTCTTAATAATGCGAATACGGTATAATTTTACAATTTTAAAATCCACCATCAACCAATTAAAACATCAATGATTTTCAAAATATCCTTCATAAAAAAACTCATTTTTTTTCATTTTACAATAAAATGTTTGAAAACGTTTGTCTGACACACTACATTGACAGATCTGACGAAGTAAGTTGACTCTTGTCAGATGTGTCTATACAGTCTGTCAACTCAAGCGTAGCAGTGAAGTTGGCACGTCGTTTACAGGAGCACTAGTCTGCGGGACGTGCCAACTCAAATTGTGTTCTGTGTGACGTCACCTGCAGGGTGGGGGTTAGTTCACGCGGTGAGCTGCCAGTAGTGGTGCAGGCGGTCGTCTGCCGGCAGCGCCATGCCCTGCGGCCGGATGAAGTTCATCTCTATCGTCTTGAAGCGCTTCTTTAGTTCCGCATCGAACATCTGTTAATACAACATCAGTTACTAAAGCTGTATATATTCAGATAATGATATTGAACATTTTCGAATACCAAATAAATTAATTTCTTTCTTATTTACGTTACTTTTAGTACTTTTAGTACTTTAGTAATAATTTAAGCATTAGCTCTCCCCTAGATTAACGGTTTAGTGTAGACTCCGAGCCCCTCGGTGGGGTCGAATAGTGAGCTGGTGATGATGATGAAGAGATTAACGGTCGGCGACTTGTGTGTGTTTGTGTGTGTGTGTGTGTGACCTGTGCGTCAGGCGGGGCGAGGGCGGCGGGCGCGGCGCGCTGGTCGGCGGCGGCCAGCAGGTGGGCGGCGGCGCGGGCGAGGGCGGGGGCCGCGTGCCGCCGCAGCGCGGACACCTCCCACAGCGAGGAGCCCAGCGCGCGGGAGCTCATCGCGCTCGTCTCCTCCATCACGTACGGGTCACCGGACACTGAAAATTTACATAAATCTTATCAATACTATAAATTAAATTTACATAGATGGATATTAGAAGGTATATAAGATTTCGCGGATATGTGCAGATGTAAGTTTTTTTTTATACCGCGCGGACATTGTTATTGTTATAAAATTTTACAGTGGTAGAGCCCGTTTTAACATCTTCAAACGAATGGGTCGGCTCGCCCGGTGTAATACCACGACCATACAGAAAACAGGCGTGAAGTGGACGCTATTCCGCGTTTCGTCTGATGAGTGTGGTGCCAGAGGCTTAATTTTAGTCCCTTTCCCTTTCCACCTTTTTCTGGAGAACGACGAAGGTTTCATCGGTATTAGAAAATGTGATGTCAGATAGCTGTTTAATGTATTTGTCCAATGTTATAGGTAAAACTTTCGTTTAGATCAATACGTAATGGAAATTTCTCTGACCGTTTTTTGACCTTTTGTAAATAGTGTCTAGACGGTTTAAAGAAATAGCTTTTTTGTGGTAAACATGTTAGTTAGTATATATTTTGTCTGGATTAACCTTGTTAGCACATTCAATATTATTTTCAGAAGTCATAACAGACGCGAAGTAAAAACAACATTGTATTATTGACCTTATTTTTTCCTTTTGGTTTAGACAGTTTTTGTCTGGAACATTTGGATCCTTACCAAGAAAGTTTACATTTTTTATCTATATAAAATATATTTGAGGTCACACTGTCCCGAAACGGATTGACTTATGTTTGTATAGAAGTTTTTTTAACTATCGAAATTGACCTTGAGATCGAACTGAAGATACAATCAATTACTTTTTACCTATGTTACTTTGTACCCGCCTACGTTAAACTAACATCGTAGACAATGTTTGACGTTCCCAAATAATCCTACTCGAATAAGGAAGCCATTTTAAGTTGTGTGTTTACCTTTTACTATGATATCCTGTAACATTTAATTAGTTTTTTTATGTGTTTTTAACAAATAGTTAGTGAGTTTTATTCTCTTATTAATTGATACAATAACTCCCGGTTCAAACTTTTACAAACCATTTGGTTCTATTTGTAACGCTAATTTAATCTTTTGTAAATTTTAAATTTTACACACAAAAAGAACAAGACTCTGCTTTGATATATAACATATGCCAGAACTTGATTAAAAACACCTAGGTTAGTAGTTAAAACCTACAATTACGAGATAAATAAAAAACAAACTTAAACCAACGATCTACTTGTAGCTTTATTGTACTTCTTGAAGACAAAGAACAATGGAAATAACATTTACACGGAAAGGAAAAATACCTTTTGATTGTTCCTTTGTGTTGCATAATGGAAACATTGTTACAAACTTGGTCAACTGTAGCGCTTCGCTACTCTGGATTACATTAAGCCCTCGACCTCGGTTATCGCTGCATCGTTAGCCAGACTATCGTCAGATTAGCATTTCAAATAACTACACTTGTTTAACGGTATATCTTTTAGAACATTTCTTTATAATGTCAAATCTCGGATATTACGGTCAAATTCTTATTTGTAAGATCATAAGAATTTAGAAGTATTAAAGAAAATTTCAAATTTTTCGTTAGAATTTAAATTTACTTCGACAAGAAGTGGACCATCCCAATAAATGGCAAATATAAATGTGTTACATGTGTGTAAATTATGTAAAAGCAATTACCTGTTCTTTTATTTTCTCTTCTCTCGTGATTAAGTGTTTTTTTTTAATTCGCCAATTCATTTAGTAAAAAGGCAGTAAATCCTACTAATATTTTAAAGAGGAAAACTTCGTGTGATTGTAATGAAATAACTCAAAAACTACTGGGCCAATTTCAAAAATTCTTTCACCATTAAAAAGCTACGTTGTCAGTGTGTAACATAGGCTATGGTTATATTAGTCTTTAATTACACGCGGACGGAGTCGCGGGCAAAAGCTAGTAGTTAATAAAAATAACTAAACAAGCTTTAAATTAATAAATCTGAAAGCGCGATTTCAGTTATAATCTCAGTTCGCCAGGAGACATCAATCATATTAACGGATAAAGTTTCATCAATATCAATTTACCTTTTGTTATCTACGTTACATTCCATAGCTCTTGTCAATGATTAATTCTAATCTATAAAGCTCTGCTGCTTTTTTAAATAAGGTACACATTTAACAATATACCAGAATTAACATTAATTAAATGTCCACATTAATTGTAGGCTAGTATTTTTTTACTTCAGATCATCCATGCCCTATTATTTATTTTTTAAAAAACGCCGAATTATTCACATTTTTGAAGCTGTGAGAAACAAGTTTTATTATGACATTTTTGAAAGGGTGAAAAGTTGGAATATCTTTTAGCTACTTTTTTTATACAATAAGGTGGCAAACGAGCAAGCGGCCACCTAAATCCGTCAAAATGGCGAAGCCACCGCTGCCCATAGACAAGGGCAAAAACAGATGCGTTGCCTACCCTAAATCAACGGAGGAGCAGACGGACATAAAGAGGATATATTTCCTTCCTATGCATCTCCTCCACCGTCAAATCCATTTTCCCATCTAATCCTTTCCTTATGAGAAAAGGGTGGAACGGGAAAGGGACTAAAATTGGGTCTCCGGCACCACACTTATCAGACGAAAAGCGGATTTGCGGAATTGCTTCCACTTCACGCCTGTCTTCTATGTGGTCGTGGTATTACACCGGGCGAGCCGGCCTTTTCGTGCTAAGATGTTAAAGCGGGCACTACCACTGTTAAAGTTACAAGATCTAAATTTATAACTCATTAAAATTAATAAATTCGGTGAACTAATTACAAGTAGACAAAAAGGTCTCATACCGGTAAATCGTACAATAGAACGACGGCACAGAAATTGCGAACAATTTAACGTCCAACCGCGCGGTTATTGCAAACGACAACAATAAATTGATCGAAATCAGTTGCGTTCGGTTCTAATAATGTTACACCGAACCGTTTACCATCATTAACTTGTTGTTAGCAATAACTGCGTTTGTATTACAAATATATCTTATATAGTTATTCTCGTGTACAGTTTGAGGGGGGTCGAAGATTAGATTCAGAATTTTCCAGGGGGTCGAAATTAATAGAACTCTTATCGGAAATTGTTTTTTGCAGAGATTATCCTCGAATCAGCTGTGCGTAAGTACTTTGGTGAACGGCTTAAAACTAAATATGTTAGAACTTTAAAGAATTCAGATGAAATTTTCAATTAAAAGACTAAGGCCTTGCATTTTAAAGCGATATAGGCATTTAGTCGTTTTTAACATTGTATTTAATGAGAATAACAAACTGAAATAGATTTCTGTTCTCAACGATATATTACAAGAGAAAAACATAATAGTCCAATTATTGCACTTAGTGAATGAAGAATAAAAAAAACTTTAACCAATTGAAGAATAAAAAACCGTCACAAAATCAATTCGGATAACACATAGTCGGAGAGCTAAGCACTTGAAAACAAAATCAAGAATGAAACGGAAAGCAGCGGGGGTGCTTCTTAATTAGGATTCCCGCCACGCTTGCCTTTCTGCAGACCCCCAAGAAGTAACCCCTTTCAGTAATTGGCACGATAAGAATGTCTAGGGGTGTGTGGGAAAAATACCATGAGGTGCATTTGCAGCCACGGTTTTATATGATCAAACCCTCAGCTTTTCCAGTTCCAAAATAAATAGAAATTCTTGTACTTTTCGCTCACCATTTAATTACTATCCTATGAGTTGGTATGATCTAATTTCCTTGAAGTCTCATCCACTTTCAAGTCTTAAATTCAACCGTATATACGTTGAAGTTGTACGGATAGCATCAAGTCACGTGTTAAATGATGATACTGAGCAGATGGGCGTATTCGGCGTTAGTGATTATTACTAACTACTATACTAAACAAGAAACAATTGAAAACAAACAAATGAAAGTAAAGTAGTAAAGACCTCCAGAATCTTATTCAAAAAACCAAATAAACATTTTACAGTTTGAATTACATTTTTATTTGTAATTTATATAAATGAGGAAGTATATTTAATGATCTGTTTTTCTACAATGTGGCCTTTTTATAGCAAGGTATAACAATAATGTAACACGTGTAATGCATAAGTAATTAAATTATAACATAATAGGATTGTTCAATTGTGTAAAACATAGTTGTCAGTTGTTGTTAGTCAGTCGAGTACAAATGGATTTATATAATTTGAGGCGATCCGAAGAAACTTAGTTCTTACCACTATTTCCTGTTAAGCTGTCAATATTAAAATAAAATCTGCATATAGATGACAAAATTTCTAAAAAAGAGATCCATTGTAGTTATAACATGTGTATTTTCCGACACAATTATAAAAAAAAACAACTGTTTGTTTTATTATACGAGTAAAAGCATTACAATTGCAAGGGCCGCCTCGGGCGAAGCGATCCCCCCGGCCAAATCACTTTCCTATAAGATCTCTTGAAGTGGCGTCAAGCAGTCTGCCGCAGTAGGGGTGCCAATTACCACGAAATAATGTTTTATTTTCATTTTTATTTAGGGGCGGTCGTGGGACAGCCCTGCAAGGCACACCCTGTATTAAAATACCCAGTTTCTTTGATTGACACTTCAACACAAGTCTTTGATATAGTTCATTGTTCTTTATTGACTTTTCGTTTATAATATTTTAATTCATATGTATTTTTATTAAATTTAAATAATTAATAAGTAAATTTTGTTTAGAAAATATGCGGTCCTTTAACTCAAAGGTATATTAAAATATATCAAGACAGATATATGTAGAAGAAATATCTTCAATTAAAAGAACTATCTGATTATGAAGAAAGTTCAATATATAAAAAATATCAGAATCAACAATAAA
>DVQG01001231.1:0-11346 GCA_018231605.1 Papilio ambrax
GACTACTTACACCGCCGCAGCTTTCTCATCGCGCGTTAACTAATATCATTGAATAAGATTTTTCGCTACAATTAAGAGCAAAACTCACAACTCCAAGCCCGACTGGACCCTCACAATAGTTACGACCTTCCTAACACTTATTATTTCAATGTTAGATAACATACGTCATCCAACGAAAACCTTTAACCCAAAAACAGAGGAAAAAACCGCCGCGAGTGAGCAGGGCCGCGAAGACGAGCTCCGCATCTCAATGTACCAGCCGGCATTAGCATGGTCAGCACGGAGCCGCGCGGCCCCGCACGACCCGCACAAGGGGAACTCCTTCAGGGCTGCCGAGTGACGTAACCGAGAGACATCATCAGATTGTTCACCCCTACTAAAGTCCTCCTTAAGTCATAAAACAGCAGCAACTTGTCGAATTAAAATCTAACAGTGGAAGTTCAAATCAATAATCAATAATTCTCTATAATAAAACATAATCTATGATTTAATGAGGTTCATTCAAATTTTGGTCGATCGTAAACTATATTGGATTCGAAAAACCTTACATTTCCATTTCCTCTTTAACGTGACATCTCAGTTTTACTCTCCGCTGTCGTGAACTACCACCAGTTCCCCGCGGCACTGAAATCTTTGGACGGCGTTTGGCATTGCTGACCAATAACATTTTAAACATTAAACCTATGAGTCAGATGTGTGCAGTAAGTGTATTGACAGAAATAACATTATGCTAAGCACCGGTAGCACGCCGCAGCACTGCTTTTAGCAAAGTCAATTGCTGATTTATTGCCTGTTCGCTTCTAATAATTTTTGGTTATATCTTTATGCTTTTGCGTAACGAAAAGAAACTCATCAGCGTAAGATAATGTTTGCAGTGACAACTATAATATCATTCATTAACTAACTTGTATTAGAATTGTAACTCGTTCTCCGACTTTGCTATAAAAAGAATATAGCATACAATACAGTGTATAATACAATATAATTTATTATTTGTAATAATACAACTCAGACGCCGATTCGTTTTAACTTATTTAATAAAACACTACTCAGAAATGAAAATACGGAAGAATGACGATGCGTTAATTGGTAAATTACCCCCGAATGCCCTTTGCTAAGAGATTTTTGTTGGCATTGCACAAGGAACAACAGAAATGTAGGCCGACTACAATTACTTGAAAAGTTCTTTGTAATGTAATATTTAATTTTAACGGCAGACATACTAATAACTTACTTCCTGATTAATGATTAGGAATAAAATTATAACTTTGTAAATATAATTACATATAGTACATTGCATTATTATTGAAAAAATGGTAACATAAAAATTTTTAGGTAACATAATATTGTACTTTTATGGTTCTTCGTAATAAATAGGTCTTATCTCTATTTAAAACAACGCCATCTATAATTCTTAACGAAAATCTTAAAGTTAAATGCTAGTAAGTAGGTTATTAAATCACCGCTAGATGGCAGTTAGTTTCAACTTGAATTGTCCACGAATTCGTCGTTGTTAGAATTGCGGCTATTGGTAAATGCTTTTGTTAGTTTCTGCTGAAGGAAAAAATATCATCATTCAATCACCTACGTTCAAAAGTGATTTTAGATTACGACTTTTAAATAGGTTTAAATTATTTTTCTATGAAATAAAAATACGAAACTGAAGTTTGGCAATTACCAATAAAATTTCAACGCAGACATTCGTATCATAGTTTTGCTGCAAAAATCTCGTATTATAGCAGAAGTAAATCATTATTTTGATGCTGTATTTTACATTTTACTGATGTATACAGATGATGAGGTCGCGGGAAACATATCCGGTCATTGTGACTTTGTGCCACAGTGTTGGTATTGGCCGGTGGCGGCTGCGGCGTAGTTCCTGGGATGGGAGGCTGCTTTTTGCAGGTGGCGGAAGGCGCGAGGCCGCGCGCGTCGTTTCCGCGTTTCCCGCCAAATCGCCCGCCAGCTGTCACCGATAGGCGTGACATTGGACTGGTGTTGCCATATGTGAAGCTTGTTGCTTATTTTTTATTCAAATAAAAAATAATGTTATAATTTTATGTTTATTTTTATTTATCAAGTAAAAAAAGCGGTAATCGTTCAGGGACCTTAAAAAAAAGAGCGTTACAACTTCTCCCTTTATGACAAGGCATGCGCGGTTTCTCTATCTTGCGGATGTCCATGGGCGTCGGATCCAACAGCATGCTGGCGGTTTGCCTTTCCACTATAATATTATAATTACTGACAATAATGTAATAGCAGTCATTTAAGTTTAATAACTAACAAATGCGTTTTCTCTCCTTTTTTTAAGATAACAATTTTAAATCTTTACCTTGATGGTTAGAACGGATTAAGAAATATCTCAATACTAAAACTCTCATTGGCTCTGTATAGAATACTAGCCCCGCCTTCATCCTCGTGAAATTTAAAAATAACGACTTAGCTTTTTTTATAATAAAAAAAAGATGTGTATCCATGTTACTCAATGATAACGTTTCTAATGGTGAAAGAACTTTTGAAATCGGCCTAGTATTTTTTGAGTTATTTCAATACAAACAAAAATACAAATCTTTCCTCTTTATAATATTAGTACAGATTAAGATAAATGTTTGTAGTAGGATCTTTTGATAATAGTTAAGGTTTTTTATTGCATTTACTTCTTACATATATATTTTCTTTATTTCGCTGTAATTTTGCATGCTATTCTATATAAATCTTTAAAAGCTGCGAAGCCTACAAACCACGTAAGTGGTTTGGCGGGATAGATAAGTCATTATAGATATTACATAAATGTAATCATAGTATAATTTTTTGGAAACAAACGAATTTAAGAAAAAAAAACAAAGGTTGCCCTTAATATATACGCGTGTATTAGTTACTTTCCAGTCAAAGTTATCAATATCGGTCCACCAGTTCTAGAGATAACGATCGGTCGCTATTTTACGGAATTAAAAAAAATAGTATCCAAAAAATATGTCCGTCCATATCATCTACCTTCCAGTGAAAGTCACGTCAAAATCGGCTCTGCCGTTTCGTAGATTGCCCGTAACACACATGGCTTGCGAAAAGATAAACAAAAATTTTTAATGCGATTTTCGTTATCATCATAGCAAATAGAAAAAAATCTTCGCGAAATCTGAAATTATTCCTTTGATATTACATATAGACATTCCAATTTTACTATATGCATTGATAGGTATAGGTATTGTTTTTTGGTCTTATCTACACATTGAAATTCAAACATTGACATGCACGTGGTCACATGTCAAATATTTTTAATAATGCCTAGTAACTACCGTCTTTTAAGAATGATTTAATGAATAGATTAAAATCAGTTCAGTTACCTGGCAATCCTTGAGGTCCTGATGGCCCTTGCGCTCCTCTATCTCCTTTGGTTAAATCTAATAGATTTGCCGGACACAATCCTGGTTCTCCTTTCTTCCCAAAGAGTCCTGGGAATCCTTTGTCACCTTTTTGACCTACATCACCAGGAGTTCCTTTTTCTCCTTTAACTGAAGCACCTTTGACACCAGGTACTCCAGGGGTACCAGGAATTCCAGGAATACCGTCTGCTCCAGATGGTCCTATAAAGCCTTGATCTCCCTTAAGCCCAGGCAAGCCAATCTGTCCACGACCACCTTTAAAGCCATCGCTTCCTCTTTCGCCCTTTGGACCTGGTGGGCCTCTCGGGCCCTGTATTCCTTTTTCTCCAGGTGGCCCCTTTATCAAGCTTGATGGTATAATAGCATCGGCACCTTTGTCTCCAGGTGGACCCATTGGCCCCTCGTCACCGCGTTCGCCCTATTACACCAACATAAAATTTAAAAATAGTAATCATCCAGAAATTTCTTACACGTACCCACGTATCTAAATTCATTATCTTCTTACGCATATTTTCTTTCATACAATCTTGTTCAAATTAATTGGATGGTTACATTCAATCTTGTTCTTTATTATTTTATACCTATCATATCTCTATTCATTTGCCTACCCTAAATCGACGGAGGCGGAGACGCAGATTAAGAGGATATTTCCTCTTCTTATGCGGCTCCTCCACCCTCAAAACCAACTTTCGTTTCCCTGCTTTCCGTCTTAAAAAATGGTGGAAAGCGAAAGGGACTAAAATTAGGCCTCCGGCACGCACGGTCATCAGAAGAAGAGCGTAATTGCCGGGTCCATTCTTCATGCCTTCTGTGTGGTAGTGGTATTGCACCGGGCGAACCGACCCATTCGTGCGACGATTTTAAAGCGAGCTACTTATATCAATGTGACCCTTCTTGTAACACATACGTATTAACATATTTATATCAGTCGCAGATAATCACATTTTATCCAAATTTGGTAGCCCACCAATCAGATCCATAATATATAGACAATTTTTACGACCGACTTGTCACTTAAGCTAAAGTGATATTTTTGGACCACAAGTCACAAATTTCTTATAATCGTTGATAATATCTAAAGTAATACGTACCGGAGCACCTGGTGAACCGGGTAATCCATTTAACCCGTCTGCTCCACGTTCGCCCGATAAGCCCACTGTACCTGAAGGTCCTCTTTCACCTCTTTCGCCTGGTAATCCATCCGCACCACGATCACCTTTTGAACCCTGACTGCCAGGCCAACATTCATTACAACGGCCTCCTATGTCACCTTTAGGTCCAGTACTCCCAGGTATGCCATCAATGCCAGGAGTACCTTTATCTCCCTTCTCTCCCGGGGCACCCATTTCTCCTGGGCTTCCAGGTGTTCCCAATGTTGAATTTCCGGGTACACCACGTAATCCTGGATACCCACGTTCACCTTTTTGTCCTCTTTCTCCAGGTGTTCCGGGGCGACCACTCAAACCTTTTTCACCCTGGCGAAATATAAATGGCAAATTTAAATATTTGCTTAAACTAAAAGAAACTTTAAAAAACATGTATGGAAGGATTAATTCTTTTTAAAACTTTCCGTCGTTGTCTGAGCTGAAATCAAAAACATCCTACCATTGATAAGCATTTAACTTTTGAACGTCCTCAAAGTGATTGCAGCTCAACTCAACTTGCGCATCAAGAAGAATTTACAGTTTTTATGTTTACATGCTAGTCGCTTTAATAAGTGTAATTGTACTTGTACACAAAAAAAAAATAAACGTATATATGTAAAATTATTGCTTACAGGGATCGAGACACCATCTTCGCCTTTAAATCCTCTTGGTCCTTGTGGTCCAACAGGCCCATCATAACCTCTAACACCAACTTCTCCTTGACGACCATCTAGACCAGGTTCTCCTTTTTCTCCCTTACGACCAGCAGGTCCTTCTATGCCTGGTGTTCCCGGTTCTCCCTGACCACCTGGAGATCCAATAGGACCTGGTTCTCCCCGTTCGCCAGGTCTGCCGTCTGTACCTTTCGGTCCCGATGATCCTATATAACCTCTAGGCCCTATAGGACCAGGTGGGCCGCGGGACCCAGTGCGGCCACCAGGTAAACCCTGTACACCCTTAAGACCTCTTTGTCCTGGAAACCCATCCCTTCCAGGTTCTCCCTTTGCACCCGGCAGTCCATGTAAACCTGCAAGTCCATCATTTCCCCGGTCTCCCTTTTGTCCCATTGGTCCAGGAGCACCATACATACCATCTCTGCCCTGAAAGGTTTGATTATTTAATAAAGCAAATTTTACGAGTTTACTCTTAAGGCACAAGTTTCCATTGTCCCGTAACAGCTACTTTATTACTCACACTGAAAATTACTTTTTTTTAAGTTTTTCTTATGAAAGAAAAATATTGTTTCTCCGTACAAATCTATCCGCCCATCATTAGTCTAAGTAGCGTGGCATAACACCATTGTTAAGGCTGTCTATTTACTGTTTTATATGTATTTTTTTTATTAGATTTGAATGTGTGTGAAGTAATTTTTATGTCAGGGTTCGACTTATTGAAAAAAAATGTGTAATACAACAGAAAGTAAAACTTACTATAGCTCCGGGATTTCCTCTAATGCCTTTCTCTCCTTTAATTCCCATTTGTCCTGATAAACCAGGTTCACCTACAGGACCAGTATCTCCCTTCTCGCCAAATTTTCCGGGTTCCCCTTTTTCTCCTTTTGGTCCCATATCACCTGGAATTCCTCTTATCGTGCTTTTATTATCACCGTCCCAAGGCAATACAATAGGAGGACAACTTGGCCCTTTGTCGCCTCTATCCCCCCTGTCTCCCTTGTCTCCTTGAATCGATTGACCCCTTGAACCTTTACTGCCTTTATCTCCTTTAAAACCTTGAGGTCCCTAACAAAGGTAAAGTAACACAATTAATAAAACATTTTTAAATACACACTATGATAATATATGTATTCAAAAACACGCATATATTTTTTATTACTTATGCACTCGACTTTCTCTGCGTGGAATTAAATAAAACTTAGTAAATAACTCATTTAGTCTTATTAAATTTCATCGAGGTCTGTTAAGCCATTTTGGAGATACATAGTAACAAACATCCATTCAAACTTACCTATTTAATATAGTAAGTAGTAAGATAGTTTAAATACTTTCAGGTATGATAAATATTAAGTATTTATAGTATAAGGCATTTGTGAAATTGTTAAACATGATAAAAACGGTTGATTCACGTAATTATGACCTACCATTGGTCCTGTATTTCCTTTTGGCCCTTGTAAACCGGAAGGTCCTGGTGGTCCGACAGGTCCTTGGCTACCTTGCATACCATCAGCTCCAGGTTCTCCTTTTTGTCCTTTGGGATATCGACCCATATGAGCTGCTTCTCCCTTGTCTCCTTTATCTCCCTTTAATCCTGCTATGCCACGGGGCCCTTGTATACCCTTAGGCCCTGGTTCTCCGGGTTCACCCTAATTTTAAATCATAGTAAAGATATTGTATTGGTGATGTATTTCATATTAGTCATGAAAAAACTTAAGGACTTACATCTGTTCCATTACAGCCATCTCTTCCTGGTATACCAGGGATTCCAGTTTCACCTTGTGGTCCTGGCGGTCCGGTGAGACCAATAAAACCTTGAGCTCCTGGTTTACCCCTATCACCTTTTGGGCCTCGAGGTCCCTGAGGACCCAACTGGCCTTTTTGTCCCTTTGGGCCTTGCGGGCCTTCAGCGCCTTCATGACCAGGTAGACCTCTTATACCTGGTGGACCTGGTGCACCCGGAAAACCCTAAAAGAAATTTTAAGACATTAACAAGGGAACATTACAAGTAAAACTATAAAAAAGCATAAAATAGGAAGGTTAACTTCCATGCAAACACATAAAAAGTAGTTCCTGCCTAGAAAGTATAGTTATTATAATATTTTTATGATTTTTTTTTAATATAACGTAACGTTAATGATAATATATAAGTATAAGCTTATAACATGATAAACATATCACTTACTCTCGATCCTTTTTCAGCGAAACACTTTGGTACACAGCAACCGGGAGCCGTACAATTCCGATCAACAGCGGTAGTGCGCTGCCGCGTTACGGGGTCGTACACGGCGAAGTTAAGGCCGGGACTGGGCGGAGGGCGCGGCGCGGGAACGTCGGGCCGCCCTGACAGCCCGTAATATCTTGTGGGCGCAGAAAGTTCAGGGCGCTGGTCATTGCGTGGATCATTGCGCGCACCGTACCAATCCGTCGGTGAGGGTGGCGGCGGTGGGTTTCGCTCACCGTACCAATCCGTCGGCGAGGGAGGCGGTGGTGGGTTTCGCTCACCGTACAAGTCGGTCGGCGGCCAACGGCTTGCATTTATATCGTTAACGTCCATCCAACCATCATCTTGCTGCAAGAAAACATGTATTCTGGATCACTACGTAATTTTTAATGCAATTTGCAACTTGATGTAATTTGCAACAAAATCCTTGGTTTTCATAATGCCTTATAACGTTTAGCTTTAGATACACATTTTTGTAAAAGTTTTTTGCAAGTTGGCTGAAAGATTTAATTGTTTGTTATTACACTTGTTATCTACATGATTTGTGTGCCTTGTACTTATTAAAAAAACGATTACATACATAGGTACCTATCCCTGTATATCTCATCGTGTTTCACTGCCGAAATACTTGTTTTGTTTGTCGTTGACCATTTTGTTGTCGGAACCTAATAATGTAGGTAATAATAATTTATCGACAGCAGAAACTACAGACAAACGTAACGACATTTCAAACCCTTGTCGCGACAAAAGTCCAAGTTGCCGTGATAGCCTATCTTCATTAGTTGCCATCAAACGATGATTATTTGAGATCTTTATGTGTACCTAATAAAACCTAATAGAACTCATCGCACATAATATTATTTATGCGCAATTCACAGAAATCTATTGTACAACATCGTTAGGTATGACTAGCAAAATATGATATGCCACATATCTCTACATTTGCGATTTACTTGTAAGATGACACCGTAGTTTCGTAACGTACAGGTAATACTTTACTATTTGTCTTTTTGTTAAGTATCTACTAATCAGTGATGCAAAAATTTTAATGACGATTTTGGTAAATTTTTTAAAAAATGTTTCCAAATATTGTTTTTTTTCCTATAAGGAACTCTTTTGAAAAGAAATCACTGGATTACAGTGCTAATAAGTATCTACAATTTTAACGTCTTGAACTGAAATAACTTTATTGGGAATTATCATTCAGTTTGAGGTTATCAGTCGTATCTAAATTTATTGAACCACAATGTTAATCAAGTCATCGTTTATTATTTAAAATCTCATTATTACAGTTGGACTGTACGAAAAGATAATGATTGCAATGATATAAGTTTTATATATTTTTATATGATTAAAATGACGTTAAAAAATCGATTCCTTTTAGTAAATCTGGCGAGCGCCATTGTTTAGGGTAGTCTGCCTTAAAGTGATGACTAAAGTGATAACAAAAAAACATAGATTGTTCTACTTTTTATTAATATTCGACATGTTTTCATAAACATTTTCATTATGTATCTTAAAATTGCCATGTATAAATCTTGATATTTTACCTGCAATATCGGATAGAAAAGTACTAGCAAATATAAATAACAAAAAATGACATATAATACTCATTACTATAAATTAAAGCGTCAACAACATTCTGATAGAAACAGATGAAAAATAATGTTATCCAAATGTACAAAATACTGACGTAAAACTTTATTTCGTCGTTGTAATATTATCGTTTGGTTTTCAATATGTCCAGGTCTAAAGGTCCAAAAGGTGCAGGTTTTTTTGGGAATTTCCACTTAAATACTGCCCCGTTTTTATAGAGCATAAAAATTATTCTACAATTCTGGCAGTAAAAAAAAATAAAAGCCCTTTCCTTAAGTTGTTAATTATTCTAAATAATCTTTCTAAAAAGAAAACGAACGACGTGACAGAATGAACTTTCTTTATAATTAAATTAAAAAATATATATTGGAGAGGTCGGCGCGCAGTTTGCGCAATGTGGGGGCACTGCATCCGATGATAAACTTTGTCGGTGTCCACATCGCGCTAACAAATAATTTACATATAAGAAATAATATCGTACCAAGAGAACAAAAGGACTTGATAAAGTAAAATATTCAATATTCATCTTTGCAAAACCAAAGGTTAACTTAAAAAAAAGACATACAGACAAATTAAAAATCTTCTCCTTTTGGAAATTGGTTAAAAAGCTCATTCATTCAAAATTTCACTTATCTCTAACTCGTTTAATCTTAGTGTCCGTCAACGTCTTGTTATAGTTAGTTCGCGTTTTGAAGAAATTCCAAAAGAAAGAAAACAAGAGAACCGGCGAGTCAGGGCGCGCCCGCGTCGCTCGCCATTCGCAGATACCGCGCAGTTTTTGCTTATTATTGATTTAATTTCAGAATGATTTTAATCTAGATTAGAAAGAAATAAATTTGACTCACCGTTATTACTCCCGTTAAGGGTGCCAATACAGCTACCAACCTGATAGAAAAGTATGAAAATCAGGCCACTAGATTGTGAATTTTCAGATAATTATTAAAATATAAATCTAGTATTTATATACTGTATAATAAATAACTATAAATACACTCATTACTATTTATTCTTGTGTGTCCACAATAATATAAAAGAAAAATGTTCATAATTAAAAAAAAGAAATAAATTAATTAAAGTGCAAAATCTTACCAAAGTACGTGGAGCGCCATGGCACGGAGCGCGCTGCGCGTATGTCCCGTGCGCGCGCGCCGTTTGTGCCGGGATACTAAGGAGCGAGGAGCGGCCAGCGACGGCCTGCGCGCCCCGCCCCGCCCGCCGAATGCCGCCCCGCGCCAACCCGCGCTGCCCCCGCGCCACCCTCGCGGCGGCCGGCAGCGCGCGCCGCCACCAGTAGCGCGGCGCAGCCATGTCGGGTCCGGCGCGTGCGCGCACCAAAGTGCTTCACCTCCTTGTCACCGTCGTCCTGCTGCTGCACTGGATCCCACAGGAGGCCTCAGCCGTGAGTACAACTTAATAACAACATATGAAACGGTCAATTTTCGAACCCATCCAATTTACTATAAAAGACATCAACGCGTGCGACAATTGGCCGATCTCTGATTTGTTTGTAAATTTTTCAGATTACATTACAAAAGGCAAGAAACTATTGATTTGATTTTTAGACCATTGGAATTTGTACGGGATGCCAAATTTCTTACTGAACTTTGTTAATGTTATCATTACGTTAAAGCTCTGTCATAACACATCGTATATTAAACTACATTAAAAACATATCGCTACTAAGAAAGGTTTTAAAATTAATTGACATCAAACGTAAAACTTTAAACATAACTCAATGTCAAAATTTATTTACTAATAAGTAACCTTAAGGTTTCGGTATACCATCCTATTACTACTGTCGATTCCAATCTGCTTCCCCCTCCCCGACACTTTCTTTCTTATTAGAAAAGTGTATGTGATTGAAGTGAGGATAGCGAAAGGGAAAAGTATTACTCGTTTTAACTGTTCATCCCCTGCTCTATACATTGCGGAACAATATATGTGGGGTATCCAACTCATTAGGTTATTGCTGATGTCGCTGGGTAACGATAATTCGATCGACGATTTTATAAACAAATGTTCATAAAGCCCTTTTACCAAGTGAGCTAAGGCACATAATATCTATAGTACCAATAAAAGTATTTTAGCTCTGTTTTGTTTACTTTTTAAAATTACGCGGGCCACATTTTTTTTAAATAACTGGTACAGGAATTAACAGTACGGAGCTATGCTAATTTAAAAAATTGAGTGAAATGTATTTTCATATAATTGGCAACAAAGTTCAAAGTCATAGTTTTGTAACAAAGGGTGATATATTTTCTATACGTCTATAACCTCCCTAATCTATACTATTACAATAAAGCGTAAACACACACTTCTTTGTTGCC
>DVQG01001232.1:0-11345 GCA_018231605.1 Papilio ambrax
TAGCCTATGTTACTCACAGATAAATTACCTTTCTAACGGTGAAAGAATTTTTAAATCAGTTTTTGAGTCATTTCAATACATACATAAATAAAAAAACCTTCCTATAATATTAGTATAGATTTACTAAATTGCTGTATATTAAAATTTGAATTGTAAAAACGGGATATTTATACAATTTAAACATCGTGGTATGTAATCTGTACTGAAACCTCCAAGAAGCTGCTTAACTAATGTCATTTTTTGTAGCCCGAAGTCGGTTCGGAACTTTACACAAACTACATTCAATATTTGGAAGACGACGAGGACGTGGGTGCTGTGGTATTCGACAGTGATTTCAACGTGAATCTGCCCAAAATGTACCGCGCTATAACATACCTCGCCAGACCCGATGTGCTTTTTATCAGTGGAGCAACGGATCGATACGTACCTTTGAAGCCCGGAAGTTTATCTTTAGGTAAAAGCGTTATTAAAAGCCGTAGACGTTTATTTATCTTTTACCTTATCTTTACCGAAACTTTATTAGCTTCGAATTTAATAAAAAAAAGTAATTGGTGGCAATTATCATTTGATTTAATTTTGCACTAAAGACATAACTTTGTTTTAGTATTAAGATTTAGTATTAGTATTAAATTTGAAAATAACGCCATCTAGTTAAATTTACAATAAAAAATCGATTTAAGTTATTCTTATCTTATATTGAGATTCATACGAAAACATGTACGAAATAAAGGAATTAAGATAAGGAAAAAACAGAAAATGTTTTCGTAATCAATTGTGTGGAAACGCAAAATGTTTTCAGGCACGGGTGTATTTACTGACATCGTAAGTGAAGAGACGAAACGCGAGCCCACACTGTTTGGTAAACCAGGCAAATTATTCGGGGAATTCGCAATGAAACGCGCTGCCGTTACTGATCAGAGTAGAGTACTATTTATTGGGGATATGTAAGTCTTTTTTATAACTTAAGATTTTCTTGATGTGAGATAAAGATTTGTACCAAATATTCTTGTATTTCGATTTGGTCTCTAACCTTTTGTTGCTTGGAAACTAAAGCGAAAGTAATTTTTCGCAAAAACTCTAGTATTTTTTAAAACTGGCAATAATAGCATAAGCCTTTTGTCAAGCGAAAACTCATGATGAAAAAGAAAAACTACAAATAATTCTAGCAATCAAAATGAGTATTACAAAAGAAGAAAGGTGGTTAGAAACAATGATGAAATATGTTGCAAGAATGACTTGCGTGGTGCAATACCATGACCACACAGAAGGCACGCGTCGTAATTTCGTCTTTCATCATGAGTGTGCATTCCGAAGGTCTTATAGTTCACTATCCTTTCTTCGAGGATTTGAACGAGGTTAGGACGAACAGGAAGGGAAAATATCCTCTTTCTGTGTGTCCCCTCCACTGTCGGTTAATGGTAGACATCGCATCTATCCGCGGAAGTATATGAGCAGCGGTTGCTTCATTATTTCGGCGAATTCAGGTGGACGCTTGCTCTTATGCCTCCTTATGAGATAAAAGACAAGATATTCTATAGGAAACTTGATTATTCAAAGTATTTTGTATTAATTTTTAGGATTGAACAAGATGTCGGTTTGGGCAGAGCGACTGGTTTTAAAACTTTGTTAGTGCTAACAAACAATACTTACGAAGACATGATGGCGCATCAAAGCTTGAAACCTGATTTCTACGCGGATTCCTTAGGCAGTTTAGTTCCTGTACTTAATAAAGTGTGATTAGGTGAATAAAACTATTGTCATTATAAACTGTATAGGAACAAACCTTAGTATTATGAGAAATAATTGATTTTTATTGTGTGGTCACAAAGCTTACGATAATATGAAGGAGTGTCTTTATGAAAGCTTTAATTTAGTAATTTTTTTGTGGTATTGTTGATGTTTTTGATTTAAATGATTGTTTATTAATTATTTTAAGTTACTTCATACTTCTTAGTTGTACTTATCTTTCTTGATATAACAAATTAAATATGATATTGTATGTGTCTTTTGTTTTCTTGCCTTAATATCCTATTCGTCGGAACTAATTTACTTTAGTCACAGCTGATGAATTTGAACATATTTTCTAGCACCTGGTAGTAAATAATAGCAAATATTCTTAATTAAAATTATTCTAATATATTAACGTAAATAGCACTATTTGTTTTAGACAAGCATATACTGAAAAACTTATAACAGTAAAGTTTTAGAATTTAGGTGTCGTCATCCTAGTCTGGGATCTCAATCTATAATGTTTTTATTGAAATTCGTAAAAACCACCATTTTCGACGATAAATTAAACTCGCTGATAATGTTAAATTTCGGTCGATTTACACATAAGTGAATTTATTTCGCATAATTTGCGAGGTCGGATAATTTAATTCGTACAGTATCGCATATAATCCAATTTGCTTCAGTACCAATCAATTGGCGCACATAATTTTGATGATAACGAAGTGGAAGCTTATCGCAATAATTGGTCGGAAGCTATTTATTATAACGAATTATTGTTTTAGATAAATTATGACATAATAGACCAACCAAATGATTATAAAGCTAAGAATGCCCTAATTTCAGGATCTAAAATGTATTTCAATTGGAATTGTAAATGCAATTTAACTTCAAAATAATAACAATCTTATTTAATATTACAAATGCGAAAGTTAAGTTAGATGGATGTTTGTTAGAGTTTGTAGCCTAAACGGCTGAACGGAACTCGATGAAATTTTGCATAGATGTAGAGTATAATCTGGAAGAACACATAGGCTACTTTCTTTTGTTTTTTTTTAAATTCCACTCTGACCTAGTCGCGGGCAAAAGCTATTACTTTATAAGCGATATTTTTAGTGACTGATTATTAAAGATACTCTTCATGGCTGTTTATGCGAATAATTTCTTATTTAGATTTCCAACCAGAGATGTATCCGACTGTTGAGAAGCAATCGCTATCTCTCGCACCGGACCTGATGCAGCACCGGCCGCCGCGCTACGAACACCCCCCACCCGACACCAGGGCTGAGCATCACTACGATGTACCGCATCTCACGAACAGGTTAGTCAGCTACAGTTTTACTTATATCCGGTTTCCCAGCTTTCATTAGTTTTATTCTTTCCATAACTTCATGAAACGGTTCCTAACTGCGTTATTTGAGTTTTAGTCCTTCAATTTTGTTCAATCTAACACTAATGAATCAGTAGGTAATAATAAAAAATGAAAACTTCAGCAACCCAGCATTAATATTATAAATACGAAAGTTTATAGGATGTATGTTTGTTAGAGTTTGTAGCCTAAACAGTTGAACGGATTTCGATGAAAGCTGTAGATGTAGAACATAGTCTGAAAGGACAGAAAGGTTATTTTTTTCTAGTTTTTGTAACGCGTATATAGTCGCGGTCGAAAGCTAGTTACATATAATTGTATGTTCACTGCTACTGTCGCATATTTCTTATGGCAATACTATAAAATTATTTGCAACATAACAACACACTTACTTCAACTTGTACGTTGAAGTTTTTCAATTTGCCATACGTAAATTAGATAAACTGCTAACGCTGGCTTTGCGTTGACTATAGTTACATATAGAAGAGCAATCTTAAAATTTAAAAAAAAACATTAGTTCATCATGTAAGAATTTATTCTAGTCGTAGGTGTACCGTCGTCGGATATCATAATAAATAAGCCAAATATTGTCGCCAAATTGATACCGTAATAAAGTGAAATTGACCGAGTTCCCTTTTATTGTCTATCTGTTCCAATTTGTTCTCGATAGGTCTCGAACCGAAGTCGATCGATAGAGGTTTAGTTCAAGGTCACGTTAAATTTATTGCTGTTCATGCTTTGACGCCATTTGAATTTCTATAACAATTTGCATACTGTAAATAAGTTATGACATATGTGGTTGTATTAATTTCCGGTCATGAAGTTATTTGTAGAGTATATTCTTTAATATCTACACCGCAATAACCAACGTGTCATGTCACTATTGAAACTGTGAACGACCGCTGCGGTTAACACAGTAGTTACCAATGTGTGTTATACATTAATTGTATGATGTAATATCCATTTATATTATAACGCCATCTATTGCTTATTGTATTAAACAATTAGCAGGCTACGCAAAATAAAACAATTTCGAAATTCAAAAATTCAACCGTCATTCGAAGCAAATATACTCGGTATTTGACATACATGTCTCCACTTAATTGGTACTTTATGGATCTTTTTGTACACAGCTACGCATCCCCGGTGGACCAGCAGGTGACTCCGTGCGCCTCCAGCAAGGGACAGAGCGATGAATACGACAGTAAACCCTACAGCGAGTCAGAACATTCCGTCTCCAGTTGCTTCACTAGTTGTGAGTTAACTTTTGAAAACATAGTTGAAAAAGCTAGCTGTTAGAATGATTTTTTTATTCAACAGATGTTACTCGGTAATCACTAGAGTTTCAAATGTACTGCTATGAGTTTCAAATTGGCTTTGCAACTAATCAAAACTTTTGTTCCAGCCGGGTCTATGTACGACGCGGCGAATGAGTCGGTGACGCTGCAACTAGCGGAACTCGTCTCGAACTCACCCACGTCGCAGTCGCTGTGTGTGTCTGGGGCGGGCGCGCGGCTCGCGCTGCCGGCCGCCGCGGTCGCTCTCTCCGTGCCCGAGGGGGCTCTTGGTAGGAGCCGCCGCGAACAAATGTACGTCGCTGTCGTCAAAGATGACAGATACAGATTCCGAGTAGGAAAAGGTAATTACAATATAGTATAATTAAAATAATTACTTATAAAATAATTACTTACAATTGATAGGAATGTTGTCTCTTTTCCAATATTTGGTTTGAACATGCGGATTTAAATGTCGTCACCTTATTTTTCACAATTGCGGATCTTTCTTTTATCGGAAGCTCAATGTTTTAAATTAAGCCCATTTATTTAACACGCAATTAAGAAAGCGAAAGTTTTGTAAATTGCCAAAAGAAAACGCATAAATCCTCCACAATCAAATACGAGTTTAAATAAAATACCGGGATAATCAAGGGTGTCATTATACGACGAAATTGGAGAGGTGTAATTTATGTAAAGTAACCGACTAGCCTCGAGCGCATTGAAGGCACTCGCGCACTCCACAGTTCGTTTCGTTAATAAGATTTTTTTATCCGCAGGCATCACGCAACTGAGTCCCGTAGTGAAGTGTGGCCCTCCGCGCCTGCAACTCAACAAGTCCGTAGTGCTGCAGATTCCGCACTGTGCCAGCCTCAAGCACGGCTTCTGGAATCTATCCCTATACGCGATAGACCATAACAATTCCAAATCCGACAACGCTTTGCCCCAGTGGAAAAAAGTCGTCGGCCTTGGTCAGGAGACTATCAACACTCCAGTATTTACTCAATTAGATAATGACAAGATATTCCTAGTTACCGATATATTATCTACTTTTGTTTTGGCCGGGGAGAGCTTTAACGGTAAGGCGGTAAAAGCGCTTCAGCTGGCGATCTATGCCCCTGCCGTACCCAATGAAACGTCTGGGGAGTACAGCATCCGGCTCTATGTGTTCGAGGACACGCCGTGCGCGCCATACTACTGCCAGGAACAGGAGAAGAAGTTGGGTGGAGTGCTCATCGATAGACCGAAGACGCTTCTGTTTCAGGATGGCGGCTCAAATCTCTGCCTGAACATGGAGCACGTCAGTCCCGGTTGGAAAACCAAACCGGGCTTCGGTTACCAAGAGATACCATTCAATCACGTATGGAGTTCCAACTACAACGCTCTCCATTGTAGCTTTGTTTTAGAACGGACTCACGATTGCGACAGCATCGATTTTAATATTTCAGCATGTCAAAGGACCAATCCAACTTATAAGCAGATGTTCCGAATATCATTGGAAGATATTCGAAGCCGCTCTCCACGCGGCCGATCGCCACGTGCAGAATCTCAGCGTAGCTTCAATATTACAGAGAACTTAATAGAATCTCGGATGTGTAGGAGTGAAGAGGGGAGCGAAGGCAGTGCTAAGCGGAGCGTTACTGTGAGCGAAGCGGGCGTTAACGAATGTGCGGGTGAAGGACCTTTTAAGTTGAGCGCTCGCATAAAGCGGCAGCTGTGCGCTATATTGGACCCGCCAAACGCGCGCGGGAACGACTGGCGTGCACTGGCGTCGCGGCTCGGAGTAGACCGGTACACAACGTGGTTTGCTACAAAGAGCTCGCCGACTGAGGCTATCCTGGAGCTGTGGGAGTGCCGCGAGCGCGCGCCGGGCGCCACGGCTGCACTTACCGCCGCGCTGCGCCACATGGATCGCCACGACGCCGCAGACCTACTGCACTCCCGACCCTCCTGGTTATGAATCTCTCACCCGCAACCATGTATAGAGACCTAAGTCTATCGAATAGACATGTTTAAATAGAAAGTTAAAACGTTTTGTTGAGTTAAGCGTAGTTTAAATGTTTTGTTAGAGAAAATAGTTTCGTAGGCCAGCGGCCTAACTTTGTAAAATCGTGGTAGATTATGTTGTATAGATATTACTCGAGCTGTAGATAAGCGACGGAATATATAAATTATATTATAGTAGCAATAATAGTGCCTAATGTCTTTTAAAGAGATGCCAACTTAGGGTTGGTGTACAGATGGTTATTTTGTTAATTTTTATAAGTGTTTGAGTGTTCTTTGTAATCGAAATACATTGCTAAGTTCTTGTTTACTTCGCTTGCGCACTTCTTTTTGTTTAGCAACTCAAGAATTAGATATACGTGCCAAATTCGCGATGCCACTAACTCGTTTGGCAATAATGTTTTAAATTCTACGCAAATGTTCAGAGCTTAACGTAATTAGAAATTGTTTAGTGTTTTCTTGTTTCTCACTGTCAATCGAAAGACTTGATTCTAATGCATTTATTGTCCTATTTATAACTATAATGTACTTCGAAACATAAAACTAAACTGCCGCTGAGATAAGAATTGATGTCTCAACCTCAACAGAGTTCCCAGAGGAAATGTTAGATTGTGTTCTAAATTTCCCATCTATGTGTAAGGTAAATAGATTGTATATAACAGTATCGCAGTTGCAACCAGTAGACGGTGTATATGTACTAACCAATGTTTATGTAAATGGGACTCATCACCGCCGTAGACTATACTTATATATATTTTTGTTAACGTGATGACTTTAAAAATAAAAGGATCTGTGATACTTAAAATAATACGGAATAAATTATGTTTAACTGTGTGAAATTTGTTTTATTTTCTTATTGTGTTCGGAGATAGTCAAATATTTTGTCTTAACTACATGACCTATTAGACTTTGACAAGTTTCACCACTGTAATTTAAACTTGACACTAATAAAGCAGTAATATAGTCCAAGAGACTACAAAAATCTGAACATTATGTAATCACTAGCTTTGGCCCGCGGTTATATCCACGTTAAATTAAATAAAAACAAAATGAGTAGCGTATGTGTTCTTCCAGACTATCATCTGCATCTATGCCAAATTTCATCGAAATCCGCACAGCAATTTAGGCTACAAACTCACACATCCATCTAAACTTTCGTATTTAAAATATTAGGAAGATTAGTAACAGATCACCTAGTTACATAACAAAAGATCACGTACATGTTCAGGGGTAACTGCACTTGATTCTCAAACCAATACCATACCAAATCAAACACGTTTCGTGTCAATGTAAAAAACAAACAAATTATACATACAACTTGAATTTTAAACAATATTGAAATTCATCTCGTGTACTTCACAAGTTAGAACTAGCGATTTGACAGGCGACAAAATCGTTAACGTTTTCACAATGATACGGGTAAGTTGCATGTAAATGGTAGGGCCGGGCATTGAGCGTGGACTAAGCAGGTGCGGGCACACTGACGGCGGTTTGATTCTTCACACGTCACTGAGCTGTAACTAATTCACTCGGGGTGGAATGCGTGTGATAGCGGGAGACCAGCTGTAAGTGTTAATAGTTGATTACAAGGAGTATTGTTTAAAAGTACAAGGTGAAGAATGTTTTTCTACTAAGTAATAAAACATTACTTTACTTGAAAATGACATTAATTAGTTTGCAAAGATAAGTGGATACCGCCGTCACTTTTGTTATATTTAAGTCAATATTGTTTAAGATAATTTTGTTTCTTTTAAATGTATCAAATCTTATATTATACTATTTTTAAACAAACCAAATCATAAGTTTAAATGTAAAAATATAAGAATAGATGTTAATTTAATTAACAAATAATATTATCCTACGGACATAAGCAAATCGCTTGCAGTGTAGCTCCACTATTCTAGCATTAAAAGCATACATTTCCATACATTATAACATCGCGTAAAAAGCGGGTGCTGTTAAAAAAGTTCAAGCTGCAGGTCATTACTTTTTACACCTTTTTTTTCTTATTTGTGTCAGAAAAAAATTAATATTATAGCAACATTTTGTTAGAAATAGTTATTATTAGGTTAAGAATTTTTCTCATACAAGTTTTTTTTAAGTATATTTCACCTTTTGTTAGTGTGACTTTTGTACCTATGTGACCTATGACCTGAATTGTCATTTTTACTGCTTCGTATGTAGTGAATTTAATTGCTAGTTCACTTTTATAATACTCTTACTAATCTTACTAATATTATAAATGCGAAAGTGTAGATGGATGGATGTATGTTGGTTTGAGTTTGTAGCCTAAACGACTGAACGGATCTCGATCAAATTTGGCATAGACGTAGAGGATAGTCAGGAAGAACACATAGGCTACTCACTTTTTAAAATACGTTTTTTTAAATACGCGCGGAGGGAGTCGTGGGCGAAAGCTAGTAGATTTATAAAAATAAATTGTGTTAGTACGAAAACTTGCTGTAACATTACAAAAAAAATTGACTGTTTCTTTAACTGGCATCAAAACACAAACAACGACTTCGTATACCGTGTGTCCAAATCTATACTAATATTAGAAAATAAAGAGGAAAGATTTGTATTTTTGTATATATTGAAAAGTCTCAAGTTAGTACTTGAGTCTTTTCAATTCTGCTCCGATTTAAAAAAGTATTTGACCATTAAGCTACGTTATCGATTACATAATCCATATTATTTATTAGAATTTCACACGGACGAAGTCGCGAGCAACAAGCTAGTGTAATAATATAGGGCTTTTGGTTTAATCAGTCCATTATTAAGAACACTGAATATCATTTTAATATAACTTTTCAGGAATTACAAGGAATTCTTTATAGAAATTGCAAGCAAACCAATGTCAATTTGAGATGTAAACCAGGATCGACGCTTTCATTACTGGTGGAAAACCAAGGACGTATCAATTACGGTAATCGCCTTCATGACTACAAAGTGAGTATACTCAAATGATACATCATGTATTATTATTGCGTATTAAACGCACTTGCAATTTTTTTTCCTGGTGAAATATTACCGTGTAGCTTCCTTCCTAGTAGTCGTTTATAAATTGTAAACAAATAATAATTAAAAATACATTTTACACCTTTGTAGATTTGCCTTATAATGGTGAAATAACCATAAAATGAAAAAGTAAGTAAAAAAATCAAGGAGTAAACGTTACCTCCTTTTTACCTGATACCTTTTTTGTTTCAGGGTATCCTTAGCCCAGTACAATACAATGGCAAAGTCCTCGACGGCAAATGGTCCGTGACTGGTTATCCCTTAAATTCCGTAGGAGTACATAGTTTTAAAACTGATGAAATAGATCCTAAGGAAGGTCCCGTTGTTTTTGAAACGTTCTTCCACATACCGAGTCATGTGAAAATATTAGACACATATTTAGATACCACCGGTTGGGGAA
The DNA here is from genome assembly GCA_018231605.1 of Papilio ambrax. Taxonomy (NCBI): domain Eukaryota; kingdom Metazoa; phylum Arthropoda; class Insecta; order Lepidoptera; family Papilionidae; genus Papilio; species Papilio ambrax. The sequence goes on from DVQG01001232.1 coordinate 9,794, forward strand.
AGGTATGTATTAGTTGACATATTTATTAATTTTATGGAAAAACTTTTCGTTTTTTTTTGTAGCTAGAACCCTTTCCAAATGTTTGCTATTTGATAGACTTATGAACTCTAAGGCGTTAACCCAGACCACCAGTTATAAATTATAATTAATTTCAGGGTTACGTGTGGATAAATGGTAACAATCTGGGCCGCTACTGGCCCAGTGTGGGACCTCAGGTGACCCTTTACGTGCCCGGCGTGTGGCTCCGAACAGGGGACAACATCATCTCAGTGCTAGAGTTAGCAGACGTGCCAAAGCAAACGACAATGCAATTCATCGATACACCCATTCTAGATAGAAAGGGTGCATACATGTGCAAATTACCATAGCTTAAATTTGTATGTAGATAAATTTGCAATTGAAGTTGTTAATAAAATAAATGTTGATTGATATAGATTGTTTAATTTGCAACACCTAATTCAAACCCAAAATATGTTATAAACAAATTGTATTAAAATAACGTTAGCGGCTGTCTGCGTGGAGAGGATCTAATCTAAACCAACGATCAGTAATGTTATGTCATCATTTTTATCATTTAATTAAATCTAGTTAAATTGTTAATTTGAGAGAACAGCTTACAGGACACAGGAAGGTAAGTTTCACGAAATGTTGAAACTACTAGCGTCTATTGAATTTGAAACATTCGGAATTACTGAGTATTACTCGTCGTTAGACATGTGCTAAACCCACAATTGAATACAAAATTTATGTTATTAAATTAATTATAGATAAGTGTATGTGAATCTGATCCTAGTCCGACACTGCCAAATTTTTCCTAGCAGATCGATGACCTTATTTAGGCAATTCACACGTAAGACATAGGACAGCGAATTGAATCAAGTTGAATCATTTCTTCTTCTAAATGTGATCGATTAACTATGTCGATTTACTACATGATACCGACACACGTATTGCGTTAAAAAAACAAACAAGAACAATGGAAGTGTGCCAAAGAAAACATTAATTTCATTTTATGCGACAGACTAAACAGTTCGTAACTTAAGTCTTAACGTCCTAAAGGTTTGCCTTGCCATTCATGTGCACCAACTCTAGTTAATAAGTGCGAAGAATATAGAACGAACTAAAAGCATGGCATCTCTGCATATGTTGGTCGAGTGAGACAACCTATAGCTATTGTTATGTGTGGGTAAGAGAGGTCAGTAACTTGAAACGATGACGCTTTGATAACATAGCTGTAGCGGGGCATTGTTGGTGGCGTTTCATTTATCCAGTCCAGCCAGTCGCTGCGGGGACCGCGAATAAGCTGGTCGTATTCGCGGAACTCGTAAACTACCACGTGGTCTGAAAAAGAACCTCAAAACTTAAGTAAGTATTGCTACGATCTCGCTAAACTTTTTAAAACAAACTTTAAAATCATTCACATGTACTTAATACTTCGGTTTAAGTTCAGATTTGTAAAAATAATTAAACAAACAGTTTAGAGTTTTATGTTATTACTAATTAATCGTGTATTTTACGTACTAAAATCTAGATATAATGTAGGTACCTTAAT
>DVQG01001233.1:0-11341 GCA_018231605.1 Papilio ambrax
ATGGTTTATCTACATAATAAAAGCAATTCCAAAAATTAGGAAACATCCCCATTGTGGGACAGGCCCTATATGTGCCATTTTTTACCAGATAACTGGACTGGAGCCGACGGAGCAGACGTACGTGATGGTGACGGGACACGAGCCGCAAGGCCACAGTCGTATCCTCACCATTCCTGCACAATTCAAGGATCTAGGTGGGTATAGTAAGTTATCAGATTCGTCTGACTCGAAGGACTTAACAAAAGCTGGTTAAAACTAGTCAACATTATACTCAACTTTTATGTCACAATAACGAATACTAGATGCTAATGTATGTAGTGTTTTATATGTGTATGTGTTGTGCAGAAGCTAAAGAGCTGAAGTACATGTACACGCGCGGCGGTGTGCGCGTGTGGTGGGAGGAGGGCGCGGGGGGCGTGGGGGGCGCGCGCATCGTGCGCGTCGTGCGGTACGCGCAAAACATCACACGGCCCGTTGAGCACTGGCACGCGCGCAACGTCTCTGACACGCACGTCGAGGTAACACGCCCCAAACACGCCCTAACAAGCCCCACTAATGCGACACTACGCCCCTTTTGACGTGACACATTGCACACTTGGCATTCACTACATATATCTGCCAGCGTGATTACCGTGAATACCGTGACGGCAGATGACGTGACTGTTCTAGCGTGTAACGCCCTCTAATTTATTAATTGTGTAACAATTGTATCACCAGCTGGAGGACTTGGACCCGTACTTGCCCGTGTACGTGATGGTGACGCTGCCCGGACCCAACAAGCCCAACCAAGTGCTCACCATCCCGCCACGACCCATCGACAACTATAACCTCTACCTCAGTGAGTGTCACGCTAAATTTGACGTCACAAACATTCGACAGACACCTTTTTAGGTGAACGGAAGAATTTATTTTGTAAACTGAGATAATATACTTTGGAGTATCCTAATGTCGAAGTCCACACTTCATTGATTCTTTAACTTAATTTCTATTGTTTTTAATGAGATATTGCTTCCATTTAAATGTGGAAAAAAAGTCTGTTCAACTTGATTCTCAATATAATTATCTGTTCGTGTCCCAGGCGTGGGAGTGGGCGTGGGAGTGTCCGTGCTGTGCGCCGCGTTCGTGACCGCCGCCTGTCTCTGGAAGAGATACAAGAGCCGCTCTAGAGTGAGGTCGGTGGCAATGTTATAGGAAAAATATACAAAAACAAGAAATTAAAATAACTAAGTAGTGGTTTTAATCTATTTCACAAATTCCAGATCACGCAGAAACCAACATGGCTTAGAAGAGATTGACGATGGAAGTTCCGAAATGAAGGTAGGCCGAGTGATAAGGAATTCTTTTTCGATTTTAAAATGGCAAAACGAGAGTAACAAAATTGCCTATATATGGAAAGAGAGAAAAATTTTGTTTACTGTAAGAAAATGTATTTATTTCCAGATGGGGGCGTGCGGCAGCGGCGTGGGCGGGCGGCTGGCCAACGGCGGCGCGTGCGGCGAGCCCCTGCTCAACGGACACCTGCGCGCGCATCTGCAGGTCGGGCGGACTTTATTATAATCACTATTCTTGATGTTTCTATTGAGTTGCTCGGCTTATTTTCTTTAATTTTGGTCCCCAGTCTAAAACACCGAACGGCAAAGTGAAGAAAGCTCACCTGTACGAGGTGTTCGACGTGTCCCGTGAAGAGGGCGACGTCACGGTGGAGACGGTGCTCGACGACGGGCTCGCCTACAGCCTACTGGACACCTCGCGCCGCCCCGAGCACGAGCCCCGCCCCCCGGGGCACGAGCCCCGCCCCCTTGCGCTGGAGACCCGCCCTCTGGTGCACGAGCCGCGCCCCCACAAGCTGCCCGACGACAACATGAACTCCGAGGTCAACAGGGCCGCCGACGGCCACCTGGACGCCGCCCCCCTGCAGCCCACGCTGCAGCCCAACGGTTGAGATGCCCCCCGCCGCGGACCTCTAGAATTACAAGGGGGTGGGCGACCCCCCGGACCCGACGCGCCCCCCGTCGCCGGGGGCGGTGTCGTTTTATATTTAGTACCGGATAGATTGAGATTTTGTACAGACCTCTCGGTCGCCGGGAGCGGGTTTGCGCGAGGACAACTTGGCGTGTTTTGTTCCTAAACTAGACTTTATTTTCAACTTGTCAAGGCTGATTTTTGCTAACAATAGTACGGGTTTTATACGTAATCGTTACTTGTAGTTCCGTCGGCTCGGATTTTAGACGCACTCGTGGGCACGTGAAGTTATTCCCGCAACGACTCGGCGCCGGCTGCGGGGTCCGCACTGTACATAGCCGTCCTGGCGCCATCGCGGTCGTCCCGGCAGCGGCCAGACAATAAGTAGAAATGGCGCGCGACACGTAACCTCAAAATGTTCCGTAACGACGGCCGTCTTCGAGTCGTCTCGAGTTTGTATATAACGTATCGCAGTGCCTCTGAAAAGTACACATTAGGAGATCCTATAAACAAAAAAAAAAACTACAAAATAGATTTCACCGTTAGTGCAACTTAAGCGTACAAAATATAGACCAAAACGTAACCCAAACAGTTTAACACGAACTCACTTGTACATAGCGCGAAAGTATTTATTGATGTTGAAAAAAAAATATTTATTTAGTCCGCTGTTTATTTCCCAGTTGATAGAAAAAGCCCGAGAAGCTATCCAGTTACCTTCACGTTACATTCCACTTCACTCGCGTCACACGGGTCACATGTGTCACAAGTGTTACGCGTGTCACAAGTGTTACGCGTGTCACAAGTGTTACGCGTGTCACAAGAGTTACGCGTGTCACAAGTGTTACGCGTGTCACAAGTTTTAGGAGTGTCACAAGTGTTACGCGTGTCCCTCGTGTTACGCGCCGTGACCTACATATTTATTTTTCTTTTACTCACAGTTTTTTGTTAATATTATATTATCTGTCATAGTTTATTACCGAACAGCACACAGCGCTCCACAAAGTTGTTTTATAGATACTTAAAAACCTAAGAAAGCAGTTAGATAGTTAAAGAATGATGTAAAAGTTAAAATGTTTAATTATGAAAAAAGATTTAACAACGAACTACTGATATATTAAATACATGATATAGTTTATTGGTTGTGTGGAGGTAGTGTCTCGACGCAAACGCAGAAATTCGGTCTATAGACCTACAAGGATCTTATGGCATTTTTGACATTGACACCCTGCTGTTAGAGTTACCAGTAAGCAAAAAATACCCAACTTCATTCGAAAATCTTCCACTTTGGAAACAAAACTAAACTATATGCTAATTACGAAATTATAAAAATGGCGACATTAATCCGTGCAGTTGCCGTTTATTGTTCAAAATATTACATTCAAGACATAAGTTAAAAAAATTGCCAACAGCCGCATGATCCTTGTAGGTCTATACTGTAGTTGTAAGACAGTAGAGTAGATCCAATCATAATTCCATATCACAATTTTATCTACCTCATTTTCTTCGTAGTAAGGTTCTTTTAGGTGTTAAATTCTTCAATGTAACGTTGGAAGTACCCATCGACACCGATTAAAAGCACCTTCATATACCTAGGTTTTTTTTCTATTAATTTATTTTAGCACTAAGAATTTGTTTTATTAATTTTATTCTTTGTAGTTTCACATGTTTTCCACACCACAAAACCACAGTTCCTTCCCATGTAGTTTCATGTTAATATTTTATAATAAAGATTTATCGAGTTTTTCAAAATTTATAGTATAGTTATAAAATTCAATCCCTAATTACATTTTGTTGAATATATCGAAGTTATAAAGTCGAGAGGAACTTGCTTACAAAACGCGTACAATATTAAACTGGAAGCACCTAGGTACAATCTACTTGTATTTATTGTAAGTCGTAAAAATCTCGCGAGTCTCCCATCGGCCAAAATGCGAGACATTAAATTAAATGTAATAAATAAGAAAATCTTAGATAACCGAGGCAAAGTTTATCAAATATTACAAAATAACAGTTAAAATATTCAATGTTTATGTAATTGTAAGTGTTCGTACAAAGCAGTGTCGCATTTGGCCGCGGGGGGGCGCTCGTTTTGTAAATATTAACTCAGTTTAAATATTAAAATTAAATCGCCGATTAAGTACCTGAAAATTTCAATTACACTAAGTTAATTAGGCGTAGAATTAGCTCTTAAAATCTAGAATTTTATCTTTGACGCTAGGTTTTGTCACAGGGTTTAAAGTATCTACGTCGGCGCGGTGGGCGCGGCCTGTAGGCGTGCGTGACGTCACCAGACGCGGGCGAATGCCGCTCTTGTAAATCCATTGTTATTTGAAATAGTTGGACCAATTGTTGGCCAAACAACATTATTATAAATAAGAATTGTTTAATCAATGCCAATGTTGTCATAGAATTTTTCGTATTATTAATACAAATTCTGTTCTAAGTTTAATTATCTGTTTTCTAGATAACTAGCTGTTCCCATGCGGCTTCATCCGCATGAAATTGTTTACATTTGTCAAATTATCAATAGCAAATGTCAAAATCACATGACATGACATTGGCAATCTTGCTTCCTTGATGTTGGCAGCAACTTATGGTCTCTCTCCCACATTAGGGTTTTTATACAAACTCCCTAAGTTTAATCTCGTAAAAATATATAGCCTAAAGCGTGACGTAAGTAGGGCTTTTTATTAAAAAAAAGTTATTCAAAAATGTTGTAATTGCTGACATCTTAGGCAACAAAGAAGTTTGTGTTTACGCTTTATTATTAGTATAGACATAGGATATGTATAAAATAAGTTTTTCGGTCGTTACAGGACCAATATCGTCGATTCTCTCAGTGAAATGGTCATATCGTACTGTTACACTGATTGGAGGATGTTTTGCAGCTTTTGGAATGATATTTAGCAGTTTGGCGTTTTCCATCGGATATTTATATTTTAGGTAAGGGAAATTTTATAACTATTGCCTGTAACTTTGCGCGGTATTAGAAACATAGAAAAAATAAAAAAAACTGCCTCATGAGGTCTAGTTTTAAACCCTTTTATGAAAGGATGGGAAGGGAAAGTGTGCGTCTTCTCCTCCGTCGATTAAATATAGACAACGCATTTGCATTTATGGAAGTCTGGCCAGTCGTTTGCCATTTTGGCGAATTCAGGTGGCTTGATAGTTTGCCACTTTATGATTTAAAAAAGATATAAAAAAATCCTTCTGCGTTCTGTTTGGTGTCAGTTGTTCTGTTTTGTTTTTTAAATCAATAGAATCAACATTTTTTTCACTGGTAACGTCTTTAAAAGGTTATGTTAGTTGTCAAGTTTAGTGCGGTCAAGTTTTGACATGTTAAAAATCATTTTACAAAATTAATATAAGCTCCATTTTTTATAAAATAACCTAAAAAGTATCACAAAATTATTTTTCTTTTAATTATTATGTAACGGCACCTATTTGCCAATTAAATTATTTTTTTTTGACATTTGCTTTTGAAAAATGTCAAGTGTTATCCTCTATATTTTTTTAACCTTTTTCCACTAAGTACAGGATTATTTTTTGTTTTGTTTTTTTGTAGTTTTTTTTACTAGTAAGTATTATTTCAGTTTCGGAGCGATGGTGGGAGCGGGCGCGGGGCTGGCGTTCCCCCCAACAGTGTATATAGTGACGTCATACTTTGTTCGTCTCCGCGGACTTGCAAATGGAATTTGCATGTCAGGGTCTGCCTTCGGTAGTATTATATTGCCACCATTGCTGCGATATCTATTGGAAACTTATGGATATAAGTAAGTATTACAGCTGAAAAAATAATAAAAAAATTACAAAAAATACTCAAGTTTTCCTTGTCCCTTAGCATAGTGCTTCCATACATTGGATACTTTCACAGAACCCATACTTCGCTTTTCTATCTACAACACTATTTTTATTATTAACTAGCTTTTGCCCGTGACTCACTTAAAAAAAGCGTTCTGTGTCTTCTTCCAGAATTTTTTTTTATAACATAAGGTGGCAAACGAGCAAGCGGCCTGAATCCACCAAAATGGCGAAGCGACTGCACATAAACATCCATACCCTTATCCGACGGAGGAGGAGACGCACATAAATAGGATATTTCCCCTTCCTATGCATCTCCTCCGTCAAATCCACTTCCCTTTACATCCTCTCCTTATAAGAAAAGGATAGTAAAGAGAAAGGGACTTAAATTAGAACATCTTCTACATCTATGGCAATTTTTATATAGATCATTTCACCATTTTCAGATATAAACGCTAACATCCATACAAACTGTCATATCTTACTAATGAGGAAATTTAGATGGATGGATGTTTGTTAGAGTTTGTATCCTAAACTGCTGAACGGATCTCAATGATTGTCATAGATGTAGAGGATAGTCTGGAAGAACTCATACACTTAGGGCCTTTCCCATCACTGGCTGATAGAGGGTCAGATAGCTTAAAAATGTTACTGTCAGATAAGGGAACAAAATCCGATATTTCTATCACATATTTTCACGTTAGATTGTTATTAGACAATCTATAAGAATTTGGTAGGATTCTCAGTTTTAATTTGTAATTCCATGCGGACAGAGTTGCAAGAGAAAGCTAGTACGTCATACTAATATTATAAATGCGAAAGTTAAGATGGATGGATGTTTGTTAGAGTTTGTTGCCTAAACTGCTGAACGGATTTCGATGAAATTTGGTATAGATGTAGAGGCTAGTCCGGAAGAACACATAGGCTTCTTGGTTTTGTTTTTTTAATACCACGCGGACGGAGTCACGGGCGAAAGCTAGTGTTAAATATTTTGAAAAAGGTTGAATTACCTTGGTTGAGAGTATTTCTCCTGAAACGCTTCTTTCTGAGTTCTTCCTTTGTAATTTTGTTAAGCGATAACTTTTTCCTAAATCTTTTTGGACTAGATTTCTTATACATGTGTGGGCTTACATAAGTGGTTTGATGTTGATAATTATTTTTTATATCGTGTTGGGGCATTGATCGTTTGTGAATGACTTTGTGTTTTGTCGAATTTGTAAAATTTCTTTCGGTCTTGTTAATTATTTTCTGTACCGCAGCCATCGCTTTTTGTACTACTTTGTGGTTTAATCTGATATTAACGTTGTTTTCATTTATGATCTTTTTTATTCTAACACCCTGTATGTCTTTGGACTTTCTTTCAACAAGATCCTTTTGGAATATAACCACGTTATCGTCGTGTTTCGGTGAATATGGATATTGATAAGTTGTAGAGAATTCTTGTCGCCAGGACTTCACATTATTATGGTTTACTTTCATTTTTCTGGCCAATCTGTGCATTTTAGTCGTACTGTTTTTATTCTGATTGTCCAGATTTGAATGTATTTCCATTGGAGTCCGTTTGATCGTGTTGTTATTATTTTGATAATGTTTTTTCAGTTTTCCTGTAATTTAGATTAAATTTTGTTAATGTAATTTTTTACTTTTGTTTAATCTTTAGGAATAGGATAACAAAGTTATTAACATATACTTACTATCAGAGCAGAAACTTAAAATGTGACAATTCCATAGACCAGATCTTTCGCAGTCGCAGACAGTGCAACCGAGACACCAGTCGTCTGAAAACAATTAACACGACCTCTTTCATAGACAAATAAACTGTAATCTCACACTGAAAATAAAAAACAAAAGCAAGCACTACGATATTTAAAATTTGTTAAATACTAATTAGTAGAGACAGAATTTCCTGTTATAAAAGAGTTTTCTCTCTAATACTCGATTAAATTAAACATTTGCAAAAACAACAATTGCCAAAATTAAAGATTACTATTCCTAATTAAGTTCTAGACACACTCCGAATTGCGTTTATGATTAATGTTAAAGTGAAAATATACTGTGAAAATTAGGTAATATTGTAATTGGTCCTTCGCAAGCCGGAACTCACCGGGCGGGCAGTCATCACTGAGCGTGGTGCCGAGCGGCTTGCAGCTGTGCGAATTCTTCTTGCTGAAAACTAAACATAGTGCACTGAAACACATATATACATTCCTATCATCAAAATCAACCTTAAATTATTTCAAACGTTTATTTATAATTGTAGGAATTAAAGCTGTTTCTAAATCAATATATAAAAATACAATTTAAAATATTCTTACAGTTTTTAACAGCATATTTTACCCCGACATTTACGTCTGGACTTCTCCGATTTCTTCCCGTTCTGTAAATAAAAATTCAACACTTATGATTCACAATTTTTAATTTAATAAACATAATGTGTAGTAGCAAAAACATTTAGAAAGATACTAACGATTGGAAACATTACTACAAAGGAAGTTTTGTATTCAAGTCCACACAGTATGTTCACAATATCGTCAAACAGGAAAGGCAATGAAAAAGCCGAATAAACAAATGTCGGTAGTTTGAAATCACGAATCTTATATCAACATATTTCAACGAAAACTGATCATTCATAAAGACAATATCTCATTCAGAGTACAATAGCTTTCATACGCTTATAGTAAACAATAAAACAAACCTTTTGTCCGTTCTAATGTAAATCTTGGTATGACATTGAGATTTCGGTCTCAACCAGCAAACAGCAGTGTTATTCTTACAGAAACAAAGTCGACAGATGCCAGAATCCACTTCGTTTGATGACAAATCCTCATTGTAGTAATATCCGTCGTCAGGACATGTCTCTTTAACATTGATGGAGTAGGTCGCATCTGTTTGGAAATCTGTAATTGAAAACAAATCAATCAAAAACACTCTTGCTTTAGAATGATCACTTGCTAAATAACCAATTAGATAATAAATTACTCTTAAACGAGGTTCAGGCTATATGCCTCATATTCGACCATCTCCAGCCCAATGAATTTGTAAAGGCCTTCTTAAGAAATTAGTAACAACTGAGACAAGAAATTGTAAATCTTTAGATCAGAAATTAACATGATGTTAGTGATGGCACTATTATTTGAATTTTAACTGTATCCTGTAGTAATTAAATTACATAATAAAATAGTAAATCGTCGTTTATTCATTTAATCAAAACCATTGCGTTGGTAAAAAATTTAATTCATTTAGAGAAAAGAAAACGATCAGAAAATTTTAACAAAACCACAGACAAAATAGCTTTCAAAATATGAAGTAATTCTGATCTTGGCTTTAGATATATTTAACTTTGAAACAAGTAAAAGAAATTTGTAATTAAAATGTATCTTTTAACTTAAAAGAGAAATGAAACACGATTTTGTTATGTATACGGGAGTAGAGGATATACACGAACATCTCATAATCTACGCTTTTTAAGAATTAAAGAGAGTATGAAACAGAGAAGTAAAGAAGAAAAGAAGAGAGTAACTCACCATTAGCGATCACGTTATGTAAGAGTAGCAGCAGCAACAGCATTCTCAGCAGGCGGCCGGCGACGCATTACGCGACGCGAAACAATGCCGCCAACATCACACGACACTTGTTTGTAAATATCGCGGTAATACACATTCCACACGCAGAGCTGGATTCACTACTTACAAGTCCTATGAATTTCAAATTCAGATATTTCTACTAGTGCAAGACAATAGATAGATTCAATATTCTATTGGTTCTACAACATTACGTATAAGAAACTTCTCTTCTATTCTAAATTACACGTGTTAGTTTAATTAGTTAACCAATATTTATTGAAACATTTTGTTAAATAGAATAGATCCAACATTGGATCCTTGAGGCACACCCTATAAAGACAAAATTTAAAGTTGGTTCACGTCCTCAAAGTTACCACTTAACAACGAATAAAATTGTATTTTATTCATAGAATTAAATACTTACCGAATTAGTTCAATTTGGAATGGTTTGAAGAATAGTTTTATAGTTTACTGTATCAAACGCCTTAGATAAATCGGCTTAATAAATTAAACTAATTCAAAGCACGATTTTTTAATCGCTTTCATAACAGAGGTCATTTTTTATTTTTTCAGGTAGGTCTATATCGTTTAATTTACCGTCGCCCCAAGTCCGGTCCATTTAAAAAACTTACGTTTGCATAAACACTCCTAGTTGTTGCGAAATACGATCTCCCATTGTTGTCGCGTCACGTCGTCGCAATGTACCGTCTGGCGGTCTTCCTGCTGGTGAGCATACAAGGTGAGACTTCCTTTGCTATCCGTAACCTCAACTATAGCGTAAACCACACTCGTGAACTGTGACGTCACATTGACTCGTGCCCATGTTTTGATGTTGGTCTCATAATAAAGATATGTTCGTAGTTCTTTTGTTTGCACCTGAAACAACATTCTTATTGATGGCTTCAAAATTTTCACCAAATAAAATCTCTTAGAAATTATTCATCTAGTAGTATTCTCTATAAATACAGCTTAAGAATTCAATAAATGGAAAGTAGCTTAGGCTTGCAACTTGAAATGTCCACTTCAGTCTCTAGTACATATAAGGTCAATGGATTGACCGATTTTTAAAAGCGAGGTTCTCCAGAGCTACGGAAATTGCAGTCTAGTTTACTGTCAAACTAATTATTCTTCATTTTTTGGGTATGATTTTCCACTTATGACGTATAACACCACATATTTTAGAATCCGCAAACTTATGCAGGCTACGGTGTATCCGAAAAAGTTATACATCATTGATTGTAACAATGAAGATTGATTTGTTTTGTAAATAAAGTTCGTAAAACTAAATGTTGATTTCAGATACAACAACACAAAATACCGAGACTTTCCGTTATCCAGAAACTGGGCCATTGTTCTACCGCAGATCGACACCATATCAATGCACAATATGTGACGCCTTCGACTGCCTTAAAATGGACGACGCGAAATGCGAATACAACAGAGCGATCAAAAGAATGCTTCAAGTTGAGTGTCAAGATAAAGTGGTCACCAATCCTGCGATGAAAGCTGAAGTAGACGAGTTGCTATTTGATTTAACTGTAAAAGGTTTGTTGAAATAATCGCATTGCTAATTACATCATCATCACCGATAGATGTCTACTGCTGGATACTCTCCTAGGAGTAGACTCAAAGAGTGAACCGTTGTACAACAGTTGTACGATTGTCGATTGTTTCGCAGCCAATTTAACTCTTTAGTTTCACAACTACAAGTCGAGTAGTGTGCGCACCTCTATATAAGCTCTGAGATATCAAAGCGAGACTAAACAGTTGTGCGATAGTTTAGTTAAAAGCTTGCGCACGAGTAGAGCTTCGATCTTATTATATTCATGGTTGCTGTCTTGCGATTATCTCAGTTTTCATGCTGTGAAAAATAAACAAAAATGATCATGTTTCCAATATGTCTCTCCATTCAGTTAATTTACGTTTCATTAAACAAATCCCATATAATACCGTAAATTCTATCATCGTCTCCCCTGCCTTATCCTACTCCCGTAGGGTCGGCGCACCGGGTTTTC
>DVQG01001234.1:0-11334 GCA_018231605.1 Papilio ambrax
GGGGGGGGGGGGGGGGGGGGGGGGGGGGGGTCGCCACCGTCGCCCGGCCTCCCGGATCTTTAACAAACTTTTAGCTTAAGGTAATTAATTAATCGATACAATTTTGTACATTTTTGCTTAGATTAAATCACATTATACAATATGCAAAATGTCAAGTACCTACCTACGCCTTTAAAGGACAAATAAATACAATATAGTACAGAACATCTGAAATGTCCAGAAGTAAAAAGCGAGTGGATGCGGCCGCTCACAGTTGCCTGAATCCCTGCGCAGTGTATGCGCGGTGTTTGTGAAAACCGCGAGGGGAGCATCATACGCGGAGAGGCCAGCGGAAGTCGGTAGGGCCTAAGGAAGTCGGAAGGAAAAGGGTGACACGCGCAGGAAGTTTGGACTCATTCTTACAATAGTCTCTTATAAATTTACAATAACATTTACTTTCAAAATATATGATCTCTGATAGAAAAGGCCTTAATTAATTTCAACATTTCTGCTCTTCATATACATATCTATAACACACATGAAGCGAATCAAGAATTATTCAAATACTATTTACATACAAAGTACAGACATATTGAGTATCAATGTAATGAGGAAAGTGGCGGACGTCCGCGGCAGTCGGCGGGCGCGGCTCACGACCAGGTGACGTTGGAGCTAGCGGCGAGCAACTAAAAGATAACGGACGAATTACATTGATTGTAAAAGGTAAAAAGTAACGATGGGTTCCGCCGCCGGCAACCGCGGAGGCCAGTACAATCTTATAAGCTATCTTAAAAAATATATCATATTTATACAAATATAACACTTACATGCTAAATTTGGTAACGGCTTAAAAAGTACGTTTAGACTAGTAGTTACAAATGTTACAATTTACAGTGGCGTAGAGCGATGTGGAGCGACGGGCTGCGGCGGCGACCAGGGCTAAGTGGCGCTACGGGTTCGGGGGCCGCGGCGGGCTACGCGCGGGCGAAGTCCGGCGGCCAACGGTTCTCCTGCACCACGACCCGGGTTAGTGCGTCACGCCATGCGCCGGTCCGTCTAGCTACTGCGGTTAGTGGCGGGGCCGTACTCACCCGCGGGCCCGCGGCGCCGGCGGGGCCCGGCTCCCCCGGCGCGCCCGCCTCGCCCGCCTCGCCCGCCTCACCCGGCAGCCCCACAGGGCCCTGCAACGAACGTGCATCGACTATGATACATAAAAAACGTTTTTAAATTGTACGCATAGAGATCAACATTTTATGTATACGTACGCCGCCGACTAGGCCGACACAGTGATTTTACAAACGAAGGCGGCAAACGAGCAAGCGTGTCATTTGATGACAACAATTCGCTGCCCGCATGCATTCGCACTAGCTAATGTAGGTAATGCCGAAATGATAACTAGAAAGAAAAAAAACATATCTGATAGTCTAAAACCTGATTTTTTACCAAGGTGTGTGAAAACTAACCGGTAGTCCCATCGGCCCCGCGTCTCCCTTTTCGCCGCGTTCACCCTAAAACAAAAAATATAATTGTTAATATCCTAACACTATCGAGCCACATAGTCGCAGCATCATGTGATATGGATATCATGGATATGTTAGATCTAGCGGAGAAAAAAAAATTAACCGTACCGCCTTGCCCCGTGCGCCCGGTTCGCCCTTGTCGCCCTTGATACCGGGAGGGCCTGCCACGCCCGGCGCCCCCGGCACGCCCGGCGCGCCCGGCGGCCCCATCATCTGTCCACAGCGCAGGGTCACTTACACGCATGTTCATTATATTCTACAGTAATTACATTATGAATATATAATACATTTTCCCTTTCAACAGATTGAACATTTTAAGATTATTAGAAAAAGAAGGCAACGTAAGATAAAAATTGTGGGATTTATATATCGGAAATTCATGAGATTATTAGAAAAAAAACCTTCCATTTGTTAACCTCTATCGACCACTGTTGAACATAATCTTCTTACTAGTCCTTAAGGCGTCAATAGAAAGGGGAGAAAAGTGCAACACTTCAAACTTTGGTGTAGAAAGTAATTTTGGTTTCTAAGAAATTTTACAATACAACACAATACAATATTGTTAATTGTTCAACACGCAAACGATTTGCGTAACTGAAATCATTTAAATACGAGTAAACAGGGTAGACGGAGGAGCCGAAGGGGCTCCGGTTCCTCTCTCGTCGCTCCAAAAGCAAAATACTTCACTCGACGGTCTTGTTTTCTAGCTGGCCCTGCAGGCGAATACTACTTTTGTTTAGGGCTTTTTGGAATAAAAATAACGATAGACATTTATTCTTAACGAGTTTTTTTCATATGCGTAAAATTTATTCGTAAGATGTGGTAAACTGATCAGTGCCATCTTCTCCGTAGCGTTGTTGTTTAGTAGCAAGTAAGTGCCGCAGCTTTTAGCGTCCGGAAATGACCTAACCGAGTGGATTTTGGAGCGTGTTACGGCAAGGGAAGCGCACGAGGCGCGGGGTGCGGGGTGCGGGGCGCGGGGCGCGGGGACGACCACCACTTACCATTTCATGTCCGTACAGCTCGTAGCCGGTGCCGTCTCCCTGCAAATTCAACAGTGGCTGTAAGGAGACAGTTCTTTGGAACAGAAATAAGTACACCAAATCAAAACATTACAAAGCTTATGCTTATGTTTATATCGGGCTTTCAAAAGGTTTATTTATTCGGTTCGATAACACCGTCGGCGGTAAAGATTTAATAATTTGTGTTAAAATGTAATTGGACGCATGGATATTATTTTTAAGAACGTTCACAGTACACTTGCCGTAAGCAAAGGTTTACCGCTTTTCTTAGTAGACAGTACACAAATAAGGGTTGCGCTAAGGAGTAGTATAATGCTGTGTATCGACAGTAGATTACAGCGGGCGGGAGGAGATAGTTACCTGTCTTCTTCTCAGCTTCCTGTACTTCTGCGCGCGGCCGCCGGCGCCACATGCAACATACAGCGACACTCACATCATTTATTGAACACAAGTGCGTGCGGCGACAGAAATGTGAATTGCATGCGTCCCCTATGCCGCGCCCCTTGTTTTCAAAAACGCATAAGTATAAACAAGTGAGCGGCCGTGTGCTGTGAGATCACACCTCTTTGTCTATTATGAAAGCAGTGAAGGGGGCGGTTCAGAAATCCAAAGGGCCCGACGGAGAAATACTCACCGAGTCTCCTTTATCGCCCTTGTCGCCTTTCAGTCCGGGATAGCCGGGCGGGCCGGGCAGGCCCGGCGCGCCTAGCATACCGGGCGAGCCCATATCGCCGTAGTCGCCCTTTACTCCTTTCGGTCCTATTTCTCCCTACAACGATTGCAGTTCAAATGTTTCAATTCTTAAAAATTTATTAAAATCCCAAACGCAGAATAGCCCATGAAATGTGCTCATGACGGATGATCAATAGTTATAGGCAGTACTTGTTAGTAAACTGATCTGAGGCGATCACTGCTGATAACGATTGACACAAGTTTGATAAGAACCAGTACAGTGAAACGTTACCGGCTTTCCAGGGGGGCCGGGCAGGCCTGTGGCGCCGGGCCTGCCGTCGGCGCCGGGCGGCCCGCGCGGCCCCTCGCCGCCCTCCGCGCCCTCTGCGCCAGGAGAACCTGCAATATTATACGATGCTACTTAATGCTGCGCACACTCACTCGCATCCGAAACGCGAACTTACACACGTTTATTGTATTTTCTCTCAGTTCTCTTATCTTTTTTATGAGAGCTCGTTCAGTTATCTATTTAAGAAATACAGTTATCTAATGATAAGTATGTCATAGAGACTCAAGGGTATGAAGGGATGGTGGTAGCAGCTTGCCCGCCCGCTCCCCGCAGGTCCCCGCCGGGCGCGCTTTGCGGGCAGGCGTCGAGCAGTCGACCAATCGGCGCCCGTTGTGACTGTCGTGTCTATTTGTAACGCGCCATATAAAGATTATGAACTCTCACTATTTCATGCATTTTTTTAAGTACACGGTACGCGGTTATCTACATCTGCTCATAGAGTATAAAAAAGTTTAAATAATATGAATTATGACCGTCTATGACCGTGATTAAATTATTTAACCAAATTTACCTGCTTCCGGAGGCCTGGCGGGGCGCAGCCGGCTAGCGCTGAGGAACGCCGGACGGGTTAGCGGGTAAGCATTGCCGCGGCTCTAACGCGTTAGTTGTCATTTGTACCGCTACCGCAAAGTGTCTACAGAACAAAACTGTTAACTGTGCAAATTTCCAAGCCATGCGACTGCGCGTGCACCATGCAACGATCCTGCATCCCCATGCGCAAGCCTCATAGGCACCGTTGCTACGAGAAAGGTCACCACCGTGCCACAAACCAAGTTTTATAATAGACGTCGTTTATTGGTAGAAGAACAATATTGTGTGCTTATTTGGTTTTACCAGAAGTTAAATATGTACAAATCTATATATTAAGTGTAACTATATGCTTGAGTTCGAAAGGGAGCAAAACAAGAAGAATAAAGATGTTTTTATAAGAATCAGTGTAACTACAACTAAATATATTTACTATTCGGTAGTATTAAAAAGCACAATTATTTTTCCGAGTGAAGTATTACAAATAATGGAGTACTAGTCGACATTCATTTATGTAGTGAACAAATTTAAAATATTTTTTTGCCTGATGAAGATCAATTATTCAATCAATTATTTCTTATCGTATTCATTTTGTTTAATAAGAAAAGTAAGGAGACACAAATCGATACCAAGGATGGTTACTATCTGGAAGACTTCGAGAAAGCAATCGATAAGTCGCGATAAGAAGATAATTCTAAGTGATAGGCGAGTAGGGTGCGCTGCGGGAGAGGCAGCGGAGGCAGTGGGGCAGTGGGGCCAGTGGTGGGCGCCGGGGGAGGTGCGTACCCGCTTGCCGCGCTTGCCGCGCGCCCCGCGTTCTCCCGGCGGGCCGGGCGCCCCCGCCGCGCCACGCTCGCCGCGCGCGCCCTCCGAGCCTTCAACACAGCGCTGCTAAAGCACGCCGCCACACAGCACACACGCTCACACACACAACGCACAAACACCCATACGCGCCACACGAAATGTTACTTATATATTTGATTCGCTACTGAACTTTATGCGTTCAAATATACTACAAAATATTACCTACATAAATAAAACAAAAACAAGCAGATTCTTGAAATTACGTATTTTTTAAAATTTACTCTCAATGATCGTGGTTCCAACTACTACTGGGTTGAGTTTGTCGTGCATCTTAGTGTTTCAATATCGTTATGGAGCAGCGCCTCCAGTGCCCCACCGTGAACACCGAGAGCACGGAGGGTTGGGGGTGGGTGCCCCACGGGCGGTGCATGTAAGCTGCCCAAGCTGCGGCGTGTGAAAGTAGGCGGCCAGGATCGGCGCGGGACTCACCGGGAGGTCCGGGAGGTCCGGGGGGTCCCTCGATGATGCCGGTAGGGAACGCATCGCCCTTCAGTGTCGTCGTGTAGCCGCGCTCGCCCTTGTCTCCTTTATCCCCCTGAAATCATCAGAAATATATTTTCGTGTCATATGGAAAACATTTAACTTTGTTATCTTACGAGTAAAAATCGCCCTTGTAGTAATTAGCAATAACTACAGGCATCCTCGCGTAGGTATTCTAGTCCAGTCCCCAGTTAAATTACTGCTATGAAAAGACATAAAAAATTTAAACGGACGCTCGCTTCTTTAAACACCTGTAGTAGAGATATGGAATTACCGCTGTACATTCGGTGTACATACAGACCATACCATAACACGGCTGTGCGAGGCATAGCGTTTCGCGAAAACCGAAAATCTTTTAATAGAAAAGTTGTATCGACGAGTCGATAAATACCTTATGTCCGATAGGGCCTTGAGGGCCAGGTGGTCCCTGCGGGCCGGGCTCCCCCTGCGCGCCGCCGGGTCCGGGAGGGCCGGGAGCGCCCGTTGCGCCCGCGCGGCCCTCCACGCCTGCCACGCCGCTGGCGCCCGTCGCACCCGGCGCGCCTGGCGGCCCCGGCTCTCCGGGCTCACCCTGCAACACAACCGGACAATACTCAGCGGGAATATAACAAACAACACACTTTACCACTTACCTTTGATGCATACATATGTATAAATGAAACATTAATAAAATTACCGCCGTACCACTTAGCAAAAGACAGCTAAAATCATGCTGGAATCGTTTATTTGAATAAAGGAGCAAGACGTCACAATAACTGAGGATTCGCAGGTCAGGTGAACCGAAACCGCTGACGAGGCGAACAAAGGTCTCGCACTATCTTCGTCAAACTAGCGGCTAAACGACAGTAATTCATTATGAACAAATATACGGTGAGCGGCAAGTGGGGGAGGTGCTAAGGCAGTTGGCTTCGGGCCGGGACTAACCTTTAACTGGATGACGGAGTGCGCGGAGATGTTGTGTCCGGCGGCCTGCAGCCCCTGCGGCGTCGGCAGTCAGTACACACACACAACATGAAAAGCGTACCAACAAACATCAACATATTACTCAAACAAACTAAAAGCTTCTAAACTAAATATAACAAAAACGACGATCTCGCTGCGCCAAGCGTGGTCAACTCGATGCAATTACAAACTTTGCAAAAAAATAATAATGTTGTAAGCAATGAAAAATATCAAAATATATCTGTGCCGGAAAGTCTGAGCGGCAAATGATAAGGAGGCTAGGCGGCGTAGGCACACAGCACGCGGTACCTTCACGGCAATGATCTCCGCCGTCGTGTACGCACTCATCTTATAGTTGTCCACGGATCTTTTCACCCCCTGCAACCGGCGCAACACAATTCATTTAGCTCACCTTCGCCTTCGCCTTCGCCTTCGCCTTCGCCTTCGCCTCTAGTATAAATTAACTTTTGTATCGATATATTTATATATGTAGGTATAATTTCTGTTACATAAATTTATTTATCTCCTTTCGCATGAGCTTCCTGAATAGCTTTCGTTGCATGACACGTAATGTCAAAAAGCTATTACAATATATGTATTGTGTGATCTGCGTTTATGAATATTATTTTGAAAAGTAAATTTTATGATAGTAACACTGTATGTACCTTCACTGCAGCGAAAACATCAAAACCTGGACTGCCCAGCTCGCCCTTCTGCCCCTTGTCGCCCGGCCGGCCCTGCAACATTGTATTATACCTCGTACATTGTCGGGACACAACTAAGCGCTAGACTGAGCGCGAGGTGCAACACGCAATTTAACCTTTAATAAAATTATAAAAACGGTTATAATCATACTTGCAATATCAAATAATAACGAGCAAACAGCAAAGATGTTAGTAGAACAAACAGCAATTTTGTTTTATTTTTATATTTAAGAGCAAGTTCAATGTTAGGGTCAGGGGGAGCTCTCACTGACTGCAGGTAAAATAGAGATATACTTGTATGGGTTACTGTTTAGATGCAAACGTGAGGCTTGCACAGCACATCCGCGTCAGACGCGAGACGTCTAGAACTACTCCATTGTAAATGAATACAATATATCGACTTACCGGGTCTCCCTTAGGCCCGTCCAGTCCGATCGGTCCCTGTAATAACCACAACCAAAATTCAATAGCTAATCTCCATTAATCATATAAATTATTTTTTATTAATAAGTAATAGATTTCTACACCAACACCGTGAAGGAACAACGGAAAGAAGTTAGGATGAAGCGGAAGATTATTTTATACTCAATTTATATATGATTACTCGTAATATAATAAATATAGTTACATTATAACATAGAATATACATCATGCACCCCTAGGGTTAGTGGACGATCCATCCCTGGGCTGACATGCGCCCTAGGGCGGGAGGCTCCGAGCGGCCGCCACTCTCATGTTTGAGTAAATAACTACCTACAAATCGGTCACTTCACGTCTCAAACATTAACCATTTTATTATTTTCTGAGACAGGCAGAAAAATGGATGAGAAAGAGATGGATGCATTGCGTAAGAGATGACATGATCAAGAAGGGAGTGATGACTGAGATGACGGATGATAGAGTTGTTTGGAGAATGAGAACCCGGTGCGCCAACCCTACGGGAGTAGGATACGGTAGGGGAGATGAAAGGCAGAAAACGATTTCGTGTCATATTTTAATTAACGAATATGTAAAAAGGAAGAACACCGATGTTACTGGTATTTTGTGTTGACATAAAATGTTGGCCTGCTCGTGGGGTCAGACAGGCAAAATTGCGGGCCGCAGAACGGCCGCCCGGGGACACCTGAGTTCCGATTAGTCGTTAATTGTCACTAACTAACGTATCAAAACCAGGCCCAACCAGGATAGCCTGTGAATGCGAGCTGGAGGCACGGTAAGTAATTGTTACTGCGGCAGTTAGTTGGATTTGGGCGGTTTGCTACGGATTGACTACGAGCTACGAGCTAGCTACGGGTCGCTACGGGAAGGCTCTTACCATAAAGCCTCGCTCGCCTTTCTCCCCTTTGCTCCCCTGAAACGTCACATGGGCGTACAGTAGCCGTCTGTATGTGGCGACATCGCCGCGAGCCCATCGGGACCGAATTGAAAGGAAAACGAGTGAATCGCTTTAAAAATCTATTCGACCACATATTAATAGTACTTAGTAATTAAACTAAAATTAAGTAAAATGTATAGGTATTTGATAATCTCGGTTTCCGTGTACCGTGTCGAGCTGTCCTCGTGCGTGAGTCACTATGCACGTGCTCCAAGTGAGTCAGTATGTAATAGAAAAGGGGCAATCGTGAAAATTAAAGTAGAACAAAAGAAATATAAGAAAACAAAAAAAAATATACCGGAAATCCATTCTTCCCCGGAGCACCCATTAAACCCTGCAAAGAAAGTAAAATAAGTAGGCAATGAAATTAAAAACATTTGTCAGGCGCTGCCTTGCGCCGGGTGAAGGGCTGATGGCCGGTGCTCAGTAGAGCAACAGCGCGGCGGGGCAGGGCTGACGAGGGCGGCTGAAGGCGAGCCACCGGCGCGGACACTGCGCCGATGACGCGAAGGTAGCGGACACTCACCGGGGGGCCGGACTCGCCGGTGTCTCCTTTCTTGCCCTTCTTGCCGCGCTTGCCCGGCGGGCCGGGGGGGCCTGCAAAGATATGTAATTATCAAACTCCTCAAAATTTTACGTACATCATACATTTTATGACCTATGGAAGTTGATTTGTTGAAACGAAAAGGTATGTAGTTGTAAAATATAAATGTCCTATACGACCAGTGAAATCTGTTTTATTGTGACGTATCAACTGGACAGAGGCAGCACGAAAAATTTGAGATAATCTATTTGTATCCACAAACACAAGACAGCAACAAAGTTCCTGAGACATTTTTTCTACTCTCACTCTCTCTCTCTCAGCTGCTGCTGTTATTATGTAGTTTGACTGACGTCCACCGTGTCAGATAACTTTGTCCAGGGGCGGTTGTGAGCTATTTGTCTTCAGCGAAGCTCTCGAGTGGAGAACAACCATTTCCAACGTTGTATAACAATGATTGTTAGAATTTTATTAGTTGGTCTAAGTGTTTGTGAGCGCTTATCTCGGAAACGACTTTACTGATTTGAGTATAGTTTACACTCATGTATAGTAGTCATTAACATTTAGTGTAAGTATCTTAATCAGTGAATAAAAAATTGTCAATTTGTAATTAGCAAGGTAACTCGTTTGTATTCCATCATACTGAATAATAAAACTAACAAATGTATCGTTTAATTTATGTTTACCTATTGTGACAACCCTACCAAAAAGGACAAACATTTTGAAAGTTTGTTTTTCTTTTTGAACGTTCTTTTTCTCACTACGTATTGTCTACTCTGATAACTTGCGGTGACTTCGATGACCGCGCCGCCACTTCTTTTGCCACAGTGTAGAAGTGTACGTGTAAAGGTGTGGTCTAAATCATATATTATAAAATGTTTACAAGGTCAATTACGGTAATATAATTATGGGGTGCAGCGTGGCGGCTTGGATTGCAACTAGTCGGTGTGAGAGCGCGCGGAGGATGGACAGTCTTCCCAGCCGGCGCTGCAGTAGGACACAACAGTACGCTTTATAACATTTACCTCGCTCGCCGCTTCACAGTTTACCCAGAGACCGATCCCCGGAGAGTCGCAGCCGCTCTTTATAATTACAATCGAAGTTCGCCGCTCATTCAAAAATAAGTTGCTCATCTCTATACCAGCTAACTGAGTGATATTCATTAGGCTTGTTGGTGTTTTATATTTGTAGCTCCACAAATAGACTGACTCGATTCGTTGACGCCTTCGTTTTATAGAAATGGAAATGAAAGATATTTACTTTTAGTACAATTACTTTAATAAATGACATTATTATTTTATCTACTATTCTAATATTGGTTATTTAGTTTCGAGAAATTAATTAGCTATACGCTATCATCGATCTCAGGATTGCCGGCGGCCGGGAGCCGAGTTTTGAGTGTCGAGAGCCGGGTGCCGGAAGACGCTTGCCGTCAGCCGGGTGCCGAAGGACAGTGGGCAGTGCAACGTACGAGGCCGCACACGAGCTGGTAAGTGTGATGAGGAATTAAACCGTCGTCGTCGCGACCGACTCAGCAACCATATCTGCATTAAAGTCACATGAAAACTCTACTTCTCGTGATTGCCTGTCGTAAAAAAATATGTTTAGTTCGATTATCAGGTACTGTATTCATTTAGTTATTCAGTATTGTCATAGATATAGAAACTAAATTTGACATACAACGTAATAAAATTTATTCCTAAAGGAAGCGAACACAAGTGCAGTCTTCGAACACCTTGGAACATTATATTCATCTAAATCCATAGGAAATACCTAGATGGAAAGACCAAACAGGTGTGGGGATGCTAGCGAACGGAGAGCCGCCCGTACGGGACGTTACCACCTCCGCCGCCGCCTCCGCCGCCTCCGCCGCCTCCGCCGCCTCCGCCGCCTCCGCCGCCAACGACGACATTAAAATTACTAAAGTTGACAAGAAGTGGCTACATTTTACTGAAAATTGTAACCGCTATTTATATTGTGTTTAGCGTATACAACACAGTAATACAACACAGCAATACAAAAAGGAATTATCTATATCTATTTATATTTATAATATTATAAAAGGGAAAACTTTGTATTTTTGTATGTATTGAAATAACTCAAAAACCACAGGACCGATTTGAAAAATTCACCATCAGAAAGATAACTTATCTGTGAGTAACATAGGCTATATTTTATTATTACATTAGTTTAGGAACTATTAATAAACAGCGTGTTTCTGGACGCCGGCGATAAAAATTCACTAAACTTTAACTTTTCTCGGCTTACACTGCCTAAACTGTTAGAGGTATATAAAAATGACATATGAAAGAATTGTAGATCTCAAAAAGTTCTACAGAAAAGTCCGCGATAGCATAT
>DVQG01001235.1:0-11330 GCA_018231605.1 Papilio ambrax
TGATGAAAACTTTATTACAAGATATTTATTAAAGAATTAGAACGAAATACAAAGTTAAACAAACATCCATATAAAAGAAAGTTTATATGGATGTTTGTTTGTTAGAGTTTGTAGCTTACACTACTAAACGTATCTCGATGAAATTTGTTACAGATATAGAGGATAATTTGGAAGAACACATAGGCTACTTACTTTTGTTTTTTTTTTAAATCTGTGCGGACGAAGCCGCGTACGAAAACTGGTAGAATATAGTTTGTCATAAATTTAATCGAATGACTATAACCAGTGATGTGTTTGTTTTATTTGTTTGTGTTAAGTTATTAGTTGTCAAGTATAATTATGTTTGCTTCAGATAATTGAACTATTGAATGAATCGGGTCTATTGTTACTCGTTACTAATGTACTACTGTAACATTGTAATAAAATTTGTAACAATGAAGTTTAACGTATATATTACTAGCTTCAGCCCGCTATTCCGTCTGCGTGGAATTAAAAAACAAAAGTATGTAGCGTATGTTGTTCCAAAATACTACATCTATGCCAAATTTCATGGAGATTCGTTTAGTACTTTAGGCTGCAAACTCTAATAAACATCCATCCATCCAAACTTTCGCATTTATAATATTAGTAAGATTATATTTCTTTACGAGATGTAGCTGATGTTATTGGCTTTTCCAGAGACAATCCTTTGATATAAGCAGCTTAATTTTTAAACTATTGTCTTATTAGCTTTTGCCGCCGACATCATGGCATAATTTAAAAAAAATAACTTAGTAAGTTGCATATTTTCCGTTATGCTATTTTAGATATAACAAACATCCATACAGTCAAACTTTCGCAATAAACACCTATTTTTATTATTTTATTTTATTTTCGTAAAGTAATTTCGACTTCATCTGTTTTCCATCAGTTTAGATTACTAATTTCTGTCTTAAATGTAAAAATTTTAGTTGAATTAGTAATCTAGGCTAGTGACATTTCGATGTCATTTTAGTCACCACATACCGATCAAAAACAAATTTGCATAGATAAATTATGTGATGCTTTATCTAAATTGCATAAAAAGATAACATTTAAATATTTTTAATAGCTACTATTTTCATAACCAACGAATATTTTAAATTAAATGAACATGAGATTTAGCTAGAGTTGGCTAAATAATTTTTTTAAACATTATTTGGCGCCAAATTGTGACAACAAAAGATGATCTTACTTACCTTACTATTATAGATGCAAAAGTTTAGATGGATGGATGTTTGTTAGAGTTTGTAGCCTAAACAACTGAACAGATCCGGATGAAATTTGGCATAGATGTAGAGCATAGTCTGGAAGTACACATGCTATTTGCTTCTGTTATTTTTAAATTCCACGCAGACGGAGTCGCTGGCTAAAGCTAGTTTACTAAGATATTCAGGAAGTATGATATAAAATTTAAATAGAATACAAATTTAAAATGATAGTAACTAATAGAGATTTATTAGGAATATATTTAGATTTGTCTATTGTTTACCTGACTGGTCCCATGCCTTCGTAAAATTGATATTCAGCCTTATCTGTGGATATTATAGTCCAACAAGCACCGTCATTGATCATTTCCTTATTTGGCTCTTTGGGGCACGGTGTTGCTTGGAACTGTATTATTCTCTCCTGGGATAAGCAGAGATACATACGCTCTGTGTCTTTCATGTAGAACGCACATTTGTGTAGTTGAGAGACCGGGTCATCTGCTTCCAATAATGCCATTTGCTTGTCCACCTAATTAACAATAAATGTTTTTTTAAATGAGCAAGTACCCACCAGAATTCACAAAGAAAGAGAATCTACTGCTGCCCATAGACATCTACAAATGCAGATGCATTGCCTACCTTTATTCAACAGAGGAGATACATGTAAAGTGGATATTTCCTCTTCCAGTGTCTCCTCAAACATCCATGTCCCCTTCCCATCCTTATTTAGGCTTATCTAGCAATTTTAATAGTAATTAATTATATGTTTTGTAATATTTACCTTTCTAATTATAAGCCGAGGTAATGCCATCCCTGTTACAGAACAGACAAGTTTCACAGTAGATCCATAGTGGACGTAACCATCTCTTACTGCAAACTCTTCAGACTCACTTTCATTATCATCCAGCAAATGTATTGTGAATGCACCCCACTGTGTAGACGATGCATGGAAGTTACCATTCTCCACATGCAGGTATCTAGTCGACACTGTTTGTGATCTCAGTCTATTGAATAGTGCAACCTTTGTTCCGCTAGCTATACACAAGTCTGCATTCTTTAAAGATTGCTTTTTCTTTGAAGGTTTCGAAATGACTTTTATCCTTTTACTATTGAAAATGCCTATATCATGTCCATTACCATAAAACATTTTTACAGATAGCATAAAGTGTTTCCGTTTGTCTGAATCTGATATGTACAAAGTTTTAGCTGCACAGTACTGCTTTCCATTATTCAGGTCCAACTGCTGCATATCCTGGTCAGAGTTACCGATACCAATAAAAGCACAGAGTTGTGACGCCTGCTCGGTCTCGCCCTCGCGCAGCATGCGCTCGCGTCGCAGCCGCCAACCATCGCCAAAAAGGTAAATACAGGGAGGTGGACAAAAGAACCTTTTTTCGTTTCCGTATGACTTTTGGGCCACTTTAGCGTGTAATATGACAACAACCATATCGGAACGATCACGCAAGTATCGTTCCATGGCTTCACGGGTAAGTCGGCGCTCCTCGGGGCGGTAGGCGCCGGCGCCGGGGCCCGCGGCGCTGGCGTAGCGCGGGTACAGTGCGCCGTGCTGCGGCGGCGGGGACGGCGGGCCCTGCGCCATCCCACCCGCGCCCGCGCCGTACTGGTGCGGCATGCTGGCCACCTTTGCTCTCACCTCCCCCCGCACAGCATCATCGATCGATCCGGAATCTGGCCGCACATGATGCTGACCTCGAGGCTCAAACTGAAACTCTTGATTCGAATATCACCGCGGGAGATTGCCCATATTCCCAGGAGAAATTGTTAATATCCTGTCCGACCAGTGGCGACTCTTATCAAGCGTAAACACTTACAACGCGCTGTTGACACTGTATCTCACTTTCTTAACTACTGTTAACTTTTCGATCGATACACTTTTGTGTTATTCACGGCACCATAAATAAATAATTACGATGGGAACTTTAACACACTTCATTCAAAAACACCTGTTCGATGGTAGAAATTTCAGACAGTCTAGCCAACATACCACAGTTTACTATTTATTAATACTACTAACAGACCTAATTTAAGATCTAATAAGTTCTGAGTAGATGATATTCCGTGTATATTCGTTATTAAAAGTTCATAAAACTTGTGTTTATTTCGTTTTGATACGACAACGCTTTTATTAGGATCTGTCAAGAAGAACCATAGACACTGAAAGAAGCGTGTTGTCGATTACACGCGCGCGAATAAAATCGAGCGATGCGAGTTCGGCTGCGGCGCGACTGACAGCTCGGCAGACAGACGGTCGGTCATAGGATGTGGGGTTACGCATGGGGCGTGAGAAAATAAAGTGTGGGAAAGAGTGGGCGTCGCGGCGTAGTAAAACATTTGATATTGTATGTAGTGAACGGAACACTTACGAATGCGCCAGTAGCAGGCGGCATTTCGATTTGTTTTTGTGTGCGTCATAAATATACGTCGAGTTCACAGAGCGAAAAGGTTGCGATGTGTGAGGAAGAGACCGACGATTGACCGAAGATCTCGTGGGAAACGACCTTTGTTATGTACATCGATATGTACATTAGTTAAAACAAAAAAAATCTGGTCTGGAATTTAATCTCACACGCGATGGGAGTCACTGGACTGTGGAGACTTATAGAGCCCGCAGGCAAACCGGTCCCCGTGGAGACTTTGGAGAATAAAGTGCTCGCAGTCGGTATGATTAACTTCACACTTCGTCTGTAAAGTTAATAGGTATCTTATTTGGTAACAAGAAGTATTCTTTTTTACCAGATATATCAATATGGTTGCATCAGATGGTCAAAGGATACCAAGATGCAAAAGGAGCTCCTGTGGCAAACGCCCACCTTATGGGATTATTTCAACGTCTTTGCAAATTGCTATATTTTAGAATAAAACCAGTATTTGTTTTTGACGGTGGATACCCTGATTTAAAAAAAGAAACAATTGTAAGTTTATTTTACAAAAAAGTAAAACTACCCTACCTATTGTCAAAGATAATTAAAACAACTGTTACAGTAATTTTATTTTGGTTTTTTAAAATTTTTTCTTCATCAAGATTAAAAATTCAGCATGACTAATACAATATCATGATTTCACAATAATTTACAGTTAGTGAAAGAACATTTTTCTGAAGATTTTGCCTAATTATAATTGTTTGGCCAACTTGAATCTATTATTTTATGTTAATCTACAAAATGAAGCTAGTTTTTTCTTTTACAAAACTCACTTAAACTTGCTATAATCTGTATAAATAACATTTCAGGCTAAAAGACAAGATAATAAATCTAAACTTAATTCTGAATCAGAAAGATTGAAAAGAGAGCTTGCATTATTACTCGGGAAACGGACAGCTATTGGTAGTTTATTGGGAAAGCAAATATCTCCGAAGAAAGCCACCGCTACAACAGACGTTGATAGAGATGATATATTTAAATTGCCAGCGTTGCCACAAAAAGAGGAAACTGAGTCAGAGTATGTAAATAGTTAAATACATCTTGATTCACATCTATTACTAAAGAAAGAAACTTAAATCCCACTACATAGAAACTGTTCAGTTAAAACTGAATTATGTAGTAGACTTTTCACTATATGTTTTTGTATGTATTGTTAAGACTAAACAATTTATATAGCAGCTTATATAGCAAAATTTTATGTCAAATACTTTTACAAAATATTGTAAAATATATCCTGTTTTGTTCAGGTCTGAAGATGAACAAGATTCTAGTGCATCCACTGTTGACCTACATACTGTTGATGTGGAGTCAGATAACTTTAAAAACATGCCTGCCAAAGAAAAGTATGATTTACTTGTTGAATT
This sequence comes from Papilio ambrax, assembly GCA_018231605.1. Lineage (NCBI taxonomy): Eukaryota > Metazoa > Arthropoda > Insecta > Lepidoptera > Papilionidae > Papilio > Papilio ambrax. The sequence continues at coordinate 5,032 of DVQG01001235.1, forward strand.
AAAAGAAACAAGAAAGATGAATTCATGGGGAAAGCTACATACACTGCCAAAGAAAAGTGATCAATTCTCAGATTTTCAAGTTGGTAGCAACATTTTTATAAATATTGATTAAAGAAAGAACACTTAATATTTACTTTTGCTTTTAAATTACAGATGGAAAGGTTACTCAAACGTAGAAAAATACAAGAATGTTTGGAAGAAACAGAAAAAGAGATGGGAGATGGCACAATGTCCATAAATGAGCTTGAATCTTTGTTAAATGATGAAGGTATTGATACGAAAATTGAAGAACTACCTACTCGCAGAATCGCCTCTAATAATACTACAAGGTACTTACTCATTAATAATGTAAAACAGGCATTAGCAGATGCAAAAAAGAAGAAAGAACTACTTAGTAAAAAAGAAGAACAGAAAACTCCTGAAGAGGCAACCAGTGCAACACCTAAAACAGAAGATGAAGAACTTGAAATGGCAATAAAAATGTCAATGGAATGTGTAGATGCTAATACCACTGCCAATACTTCTAAAACAGACGATTCTTGGACTTCAAATCTGTCAGATTCAGAATGTTCATATTCTTATTCAGAAGATGAAGGTGAGGGTGAAGATATTGAACAGCCAGATATGTCCTCTGCCAAGGCCTATATTGCACAATATAGTGACTTTACCTACAAAACCATTGATAATATTGTAACATACAAAAGTAGTGGCTCCAAAACTAAACCAAAAGTCCCTAAAATAGATGAAATAATCAAGGAACTTGAAAACGAAAAATCAATTATAGTAGACAAAGTTGATTTGTCATCAGATGAAGATAATAAAATCCATAGTATTGAGTTCAAAGTACCAGAACAATCTTCATTGGAAATTGAAAAGAACATGATAGCGGATGATATATATGATACACAGCAATCAGTTATTGCTGTTGAAAACCAATCCATTGGTGTAATAAATCTTGACACAAGCACTGAAGAGGAAAAAACAGAATTAAAGAATACTGTATCTGATTCTCTTGAGACAACTATTCAAAGTGTATTATCAGATTCTAGTGACAATGAATTTGAAGAAGTGCAAGAAGATAATAAATCAAATAAGCCAATTGTTGAGCTCACGCTCAACATGGGGGAAGTTCCTGATGATGATATTTTCGCTGACGTTTTTGAGGACAGAAAACAAGAAAACATCAAGGAAAATCAAGAAAGTAAACAGCAACCAACAATCTTGAATACTCATACTGATTTGTATGAAATCAAAGTGAAAGAAGATCCTGATGTCGAATTTTATAAAATACGTGAAGATGGAGAAATACCTGATATTCCAAAAATAGACAAATCAACTACTGAGGAAGAAAGCTCTGATGCCCAAGAGCAAAAAGATATTGTTACATGCTTAGAAAAAAGCGATCAAGCTGTTATTAATAAGCCATCAAAGCAATTAACTACTGAAGATTTAAACTCTATGATGACCGAGATTCAAAGCAAAGAGGATCAATTGTTACAAGAAAAAGGAAAAATGGATCGAATTGGTCGCAATATAACAGAGGAAATGACAAAAAATGCACAAGAGTTGCTTCAAATTTTTGGTATCCCTTACATAGTTGCTCCAATGGAGGCGGAGGCACAATGTGCATTTCTTGAACATGTGAAACTAACAGATGGGACCATAACTGATGATAGTGATATATGGTTATTCGGTGGAAAAACAGTTTATAAGAATTTCTTTAATCATAAGAAGCATGTCATGCAGTTTCTTTCAGAAAGAATAGAGAGGTCATTTAGTAAGTGCCATTATCAGTAAGGTTTTAAAGCTTAGCTTTGTGCTTGATTAAGGTTTTATGACGTGGTTTTGGGTAATATTTGAGAATGAAGCTTCATTTGTTATTGTAAATTGAGTAATTTGGTCATCAGTGACATCATCATGATTTAAATGGCCAATTATAAACCGGTTTTGCGACCTTTTTCTCTATGGAAACGTAAAAGGCAAGATCATATTTTAAATTTTTGGCCAATGTATTTCTTCTCTTTCCAACATAAATGAAATATGTATTTGGCTTCCATTCTTTATACTGTAGATGTTTGTTAATTTGGAACTTGTTGGTTTTGGTTACTAAGCTGTAAATAACTTACTGATTTTACTTTTTCAGATTTATCTCGAGAACAGTTAATATTATTTGCACTGTTAGTTGGTAGTGATTACACAATGGGAGTGTCCGGTATCGGCCCAGTTACTGCTCTAGAAATCCTGGCTTCCTTTCCGTTTAGCAAGAGAAAATTCCTCGATGAGACATCCAAACAAGCGCAGTACTTCCAAATAATAGCTGGTCTGCAGGAGTTCAAGAAATGGGTACGAGCAGGAAAGAGAACGGATAATATTAAACTAAAGAAAAAGATAAAAAATGTTCAATTAACAGATGATTTTCCAAGTATGAGGGTAAGTATTTCTGAGGTTTTTTTTGTATTTCATAATCATAGTATCTATTATTATAATTTAAAAAAAAAATTACTTACAAGATGTTGAAGGAAATCCTTATTGAAAAGTCTAAAAATAATACAACGTCTTTTCATAGGTGGTTCAAGCATACTTAGAGCCTAATGTTGAAAAAAGTGATGAAAAATTTACATGGGGAAATATCGACATTACTATCTTAAGAGATTATACAAAAACGAAATTCGGCTGGTCACAGAACAAACTCGATGAAATCATAAAGCCCGTATTAAGCAGAATAAACGAGCGCAAAGCACAAAGATCGGTTCAAGATTATTTTAAGACAAAGATAGGTTTTCAGTCACTCGAGGATAAAATGAGTAAAAGAGTTAAAGCCGCGGTACAAATGATGGACCCGGAATATAAGGAACAAGTAAATGAAGATACCGCATCTATTACTGACGAAAAAAAGATAAAACGGAAAGCAAAAGGAAAAACGGTTAATGATCTTTCAGAACCATCGACAAGTAAAAAGAAAAAAGCTGAGAATACCGCAGTCACTACAGTTATCAATATTAACGAAGGTAATTGTCAAGGCTTCGAAGTAATCATTCCTAAAACCGATAGATTCCAAGAGATAATACCTCAGAGAGAACAAGACAAACAGATTATTTTACAGAATAAGTTAAAAGCTATAGAAATATTCAGAAAAACTAAACTGGACAGAAAAGTTAAACGCACAAAAAGGAACGTAATCAAACCAAAAGCAGAAGCAGAGCTGTCAGAAAGCAGTGATGAGTGATAAAAAATAAATGTGATATTTTTTTAATAAAATCCCAATTTAAAATATTAAATTTATTGTTTACATAACCGTTTATCTAAGCACTTTTAAATGTATAGCTAATTTAGTTTATGTAAAATAAAATTTGCTTATCACCACACGAATAGCATTACGAAAATAAAATCAAGTAACTTAAGTATATAAATTAAAGAAGTCCTGGTCCAAGTGATGCAAAGAATGGTCAGCCTAATACTGTACTTAGATAAATTGTACACAATTAAATGCAGTTAGTAATGGCTTTACTTTCATAAATATCACTTGTCTGGGACTTATTTAGGGATGATCGATGTCAAAAGAAACTGCATTCATTTTTTAAACGATATTTCGATTTTTGTATCCGAAAAAATAAAGAAAAAAATTATGATTTTATATCATTACAAATTGGTTAAAATAATTTATTATTTACACTTTTTAATACTCAATTTATCAACACTTGGTTTAAGATAAACATTTTTTTATATTATAAGGTGGCAAACGAGCAAGCGGACACCTGAATCCGCCAAAATGGTGGAATGACCGCTGCCCATAGACATTCGCAATAGCGGATGCGTTGCCTACCATTAATCGACGGAGAAGGAAATGCACGTAAAGAGGATATTTCCCCTTCCTATGCGTTTCGTCCAGCGTCAAGTCTACGTTTCCTTCTCATCTTTTTCTTATAAGAAAAAGGGGCGGTAATGAAAAATGACTAAAGTTGAGCCTCCGTTCTACATTTCTGTATAAAAATTGAACCACTGGGAATATTTAGGTTTCCAGTATAGAAACACTTTTACAAATACATTGTAATCTTATTTTTTTAAAGATTTAGATGAACATTTTTTCCACTATTTTGACAATAATTTACATTACAAAGCTTTTACTTAAATCAAAGATTCGTGCCAGCACGATTTTTCCTAGACAAGTGCCTCAGTATTTACAAAAAAGTCCAATTCTAATTTTAATAATAACTCGTCTTAAAAGTATTAGGGTTGCTAGAGAACTGTTTTTAAAAAATAAAGGTACATGAATTTCATATAATTTCCGTGGGTTTCTAACTGCAATAAACTAAGGAGATTATGTAATACATAATAACATCGATAATCCCTAATAGTTACATAATAAAAGCCATATATTTAATTTAACATAACATTTGCATTGATATGATTGTTGTTGCTCAAAGTTATAGTCGTTCCTATTTATTGACATTTTAAAATTTGAAGTATCGACTACACATAGAAATGTAAAATCCACATACATTTAGATTAGACGAAAAATATTGTATTTAAAAAACTTAAATATTGCAATAGGACGTTATAATAGTAAAATACAAAAGACTTATTCATATAATAAATAAAACCTTTTCTATAAACATTTCGTTTTCTAGTTAGTCTAGCGTATAAAGGTACAAGGCGTAATAATTCATTACATAAATAAGCCCTGTACATACATATATTCTATTAAAGAAACAAGTTCCACATGTAATATAAGGGCGTGTTCACACCAAGTTTGGCAGCCAAAGGTGTTTCGTAGTTTATATTATAATAAACATATTCACACGGACATAGGGTAGTACCTGATATGCCAGTTACTGACACGTGCCAGCTTTTGCAATGTGTATATGCCAGTAAATAAAGATCTTATGGGACAAGATTTGTCAGTGTAAAGCTTCGTACCCCCATCAACCCCTCCCTGAACTTACATAAGTAGCACAAAATCAAATATACTAGCTATTATGTCAGTGTTCATATATGCCTGTCCCTAGGATGCCAGCGTGCCAGCAATTGTCATGTGTATACCCGGCCTATACGTTTACATTAGAGCTGCCAATCGGCGGCTGATGCGTGTGAACACGGCCTATTGCAGTTGGCCAGTAGCGTCATTATGCCAGTGATTTTGACCACTACTGGCCTACTTTACTAACAATGTAAAAGTCCACAATATCTAATAATCACTCATAGTTCATTATACTAACATCGGTCATTAGAAAGATCTTTTACTGCAATAAGCTCTCCGTCTAACGAATACACCAAGACAAAGATTCAATAAAACCTTATTTACAATGACTAAAAGCTGAAACGAAAAAGTCAAACGGGCACCTAGTGATTTTTACATTGAAGGTTGTTCTCACAACAAAACCACAAACAAAAACAAAGTCTGGAATTCACAAACACTTTAATCAACTTTAACAACGCTATAGATCTTCCTGACAAACCAGAAGCAGGCCATAAATCCGATGGTGCCGGTGAGAAGGAAGAACAGGAACACCATGATGAAGGTGTACCCGAAGTAGAGGAAGGTAGAGGCGGCATCCTCGATGTTGAGCTTGGTGACGAAGTAGTGGCAGCAGTAGACGAAGAGGTAGCCGGCGGTGGAGCCCGAGCTGAGGAAGGCGCGCCACCACCAGTGGTAGTCTTCAGCGCAGAGGTGGAAGTAGCACAGCAGGATGGTCGTCTCCGAGCACGTGATCACCAGGATCACGAACACCAGGAACAGGAAGCCGAACATGTAGTACATCTGCAGAGTAAATCTTAGATGAGAACCAGACATTTAACAAATATATAGAATAGACATAGCAACTAACATTCTTTTTTTTTTCGGTAACTTCTTTAAAAGGTACTATCTATGTTGTCAAGCTTAGTGCCACCTCATGTCCTTGTATTAAGATGTTGTAAAAAAACATTTTATAAAATTATAAGCTCCATATATCGTCATGAAACGAACTAATTACAATTAACCACGTGGCTTAATAGATAGCGTATGTGAAGATCATGTTAGAAATGTCTCAAATGAAGAGTCAATTATGCTTTCTCTGTATATTTTAAACATCTTCGTCGAGAACCGATATAAAGAAGCGTCACAAGACGTTACAAGAGAGAGATGAAACATATCACTCGAGCAAAACAAAAGAGACAGCTATACAATACGACAGATTACTTCAAGGTCAATACTGTATCTTTCTTTAGGTATGTTAGAGACGAGTGCAAGGTAATAGGCGTTGTATTTTTTTTTATAACATAAGGTGGCAAACGAGCAAGCGGCCACCTGAATCCGCCAA
>DVQG01001236.1:0-11328 GCA_018231605.1 Papilio ambrax
ACATCCGCAAATTTAAATGTTACATCCATTTTATTTGAATAGTATTCTTGATATAAAAATCGGTCCTTTTACTTTTATTGTACGACAAAAGCAAGGCCATACAAATAGTATTGTGCAGATGTTCAATTGATTTTGTTCTACTTGATAGAATCATAGAGGTTGATATTCAGCAGATCAAATCACAATTGATTCGATCCCTCTTGGATAGGTTGTTTTAATTACGACCAGCCTTAACTCGACCCTCGAGCACTGGATTGCGAACCTTTGTTCGGGATAACAAAAGAACGCGTATTCCACGATACAAATCAATATATTTCGATTAAAAGATATTAATTTTCTATCAGAAGTACATAACAAAGACTAATTTAAACGGCTTCAGAGTAGGAGAGCTCCTAGAGATAAAACTTCTATCTAACTATAATTGTCCTACTGTTAAAGTTATGTTTTTAGACCTACATAAAATATAGTTCAATCTGAATGTAAATATCTAGGTTTCTTAATATATTTTTTTATTATAATTCCAGATAAAATAGTCTAACTAAATAGGCATCAATTAGGGACACAGTTTTCTACTTTTTTAATGTTTTAAAATTTGTTATATAAAAGAATATATAAATAAACCTCTTGAAATGTAAGTGGTTTGAATTTTAATACATACGATGTACGATGCGTTATCGATTATCTGAATTACATTGATAAGTGGTAATCGATGAGCAAGCGACATGGCGCCACGGCGGACTTCTTCATTACGCGACTATGCAACTTGCAACATTCATTTCATAATAATGCCAGAAATATAACTTTACTTTTAAAGTAACAATAAAGTAAACTTAATCTTTGGACATTTTTTTATTATTAATCGGATTTTAATTGACATTTTAAATCAATTTGGGTTAAATACGGATCCAAAGATCGCAGAAAGAATTCAGACACATAACTTATTCAAAGGGCCCTTATACAATTTTTGTAATCCGTTTCATAGAAAGTTATTAAAAATAACTTTAGAATAGACTTTAAGGAGCATATTTTAATTTCGATTTGTTTTGTTATAGACAATTAATCCAAATTCTCTCAAAATGTTGGTTATTGTGCATTGCGTAATTCACCAAAAGCATTACATGTTTCCAGGGTTATTGAACTTATCTAGTACGTTCTTATCTAGATTTATATGACGTCAATTGACTACAATACCTTTGATGGACATTTGATTAAAAATGAAAGTTGATTTAATAAAAAGTTACCGTAATCCAAACGTTTTGTACGTCACGAATTTATCTACGTCCCTATCTTAATAGCCCACTCCGTCTACTTGAATAATTCGACTTCAATCAAATGTAAACATGCAGATAATGTTATTCGAATTTATTATATTTCCTCAATCGTATAATGTCTGTATAATTTTCATTGCACTTCAAACCCCTACTATTGTATGTATACTCACTTTCATAAACCAAAATAGACTATTCGAAATCGGAATACATAGTAGGGGTACGCTTTATAAACGAAATGAATCCTTTTGTAGAGTTATTAGAAGACTAGCTGTTACCCGCGACCGTAAGCGCGGAATTAAAAAAGGCTAAGTAGCTAAATTTCAGTTCCGATTCGTTCAGCTGTTTACGAGATACCTTCTAACAAACAACACACAAACTTTCGCATTTATGGTATTAGTAAATTATAAATGCTGATCATAAATAAAACATTTTGGATCACATATATTTTATTTAACTGTGTCTCGAGTATAAATTTGATGGTATTTTGCGATTAACAACTTGACTATGTGTAGTGTACACAACAAAAGGTAAAACTCAAATGAGTTTTTGAATTAAAGCCCACGCCTTTTCCACAAACTGAGAGTACGTAATTACCCTAGTTAAAGTGTTCGCGAGGTATTTCTATTTAAGAGCAAATTATCGTACTTTAAGAAATGAAACAGTGTTACCAACTTGAAACTGAAGGCCCTGGATTACACAACTTATTGCCACACTCATAGATAATATTAGGGTGTATTTATAATATTAAATCTAAAATAGAGTTGATCACATAACAATAGTATTTACAACGGTTACACAGACAGGACAACTGAATTTTATTCTTAATTGATTGCAGGGTTGCTATGTAAAATATTTTATTATACTTTAATCAAGTAAATACATAAGTAGGAATAGAAAGTAATCAACTATCAGAGTAAATACCGGTAATATCAAACTTGGTCCTACGAGCACACAACAAAATTCCAACAAACTTCGGCGAGTTATCGTTGGAGACAATAAAACAATACCTGCCGCCAAACGGCTTCTATTCCCTGTCATCTCTTTAATTACATCTTTTGTTATTTTGACGTCTTTTATATGACGTTGATTAATTATTCGTAATTGTTTTAAGAGATTTTACTGATAGAAAAGTTTAAAGGATTGTTATTTAAATTCCAATTAATAAAAATAGCCGGTTCTGAAGCGATGTTATAGAAGCTTTCAAACCGTTTATCGATCTCGTTTAACCGCATCTAAAGAATGTTACGACTCAATTTATGGTCGTAATGTTATATGTAGCGACTTAAAGACTGTCTTACTGGATATATATTCGATATTGACTTGAATGTTTTTACCTGAAGTTACTAGTATACCCACTTCCGCGATTATACTTTCCGAATGATTTTATATGTATTTTTAAATTCATAAAATGTGTACGTAATTCCTGTAAAGACTTTACTATGTCTAATGAGAGCATATGGGAATTTATAAAAACCTCTTTTTTCCAGAAAATAGGATGTAATATTATCTTCGTGATGTGTTTTAAAAATCCTTTTCTTCGACTAAACTAAGTTACAAGGCGCTGGCACGTAAACTAAGTTATATTTAATTTTATCTGTCGCTAACAAACGGCAATTGTCTCCCTGTGATGAACAGCGACATCTCGGGGGAGTTTTACAAATTATGGAGCTTTTCAATTTAGAGTGTATATAAGAACAAATTGTGTTCACTCCGAGATGGATAACAGGTTGATATACATACCTTTAGATTCTGCTCTACATCTATACCAAAATTTATTGGATCCGAGCAACCCTATTGGAGATACGTAGTAACAAACATCCATCTATCCATCCAAACTTTCGGTTTTAAAATATTAAATATATGATTGCAAAGAAAGTTTGAATGTAGCCATAGTGGTAGAGAAGGTAAGGAGTAAAAGGCATGGTATGGGCATTATATGAGGATGAATCGTATGTATCAAGGAGAACGTTAGTATGAGAGAGGAGGTACACCGGTAGAGGCAGACCTAGATGGATAGATTGCGTAAAAGGTGACATGATCAAGAAGAGAGTTATGACTGAGATGGCGTATGATAAACCTGTTGCGCCGACCCTACGGGAGTAGGATAAGGAGGAAGATGATGATGATGATGATGATAATGATGATTGCAAAGAAAACATTAGCAAAGTTATCAACTCGCCTGTTTAGTTTTCATGGTCTCAAACTAAATTCTATTGTTTATTTCGCTCTTAGAGATTAACGATAGTTTTTAAATCCTGCTTTTAAAAGTCTAAAGAAGTATAAAACTTCGTATATCTTTAAACGTGCACCAACTTGATAAGCGAGCTTTAAGCTCGGTGATTAGAAAATTCCTTTATTTTGTACTTCGAAGTAAATCCCTTAGTTGAGAAAATTCTTTTGTAAGTCGACTAGACGAAATAAAATGAAATAAATTGGTTATTCCAAGTAATACGAGATCAGTTATAACAATGGAAAGAAAAATACATTTTCCTCTTTGTTATTTACGACGTTACCTTTGTTCTAAGAATTATTTTTTCAAACACAGAGTTTAGAATTTTAAACGAAACGTTTTAAAAGAACATCTTTTGAAAATTGAATAAAGATTAAATTGTTGTTTTAAACGCATTTAAACACTCTTAGACGTCATTCTTGCGAACTGTACAAATGTATATTTGTACATAAGTATATTTACTTTTTAGGCACAGCTTGTTTATTACATTATAAGTAACCTTAAGTATAAGTAAAACTTTAAATAATTTCAATCGAAAGGTAAAATAGTTAGATTAAAAATTAGATTAAAAGACATGTAGGATCAATTAGTATTATTATGCAGTTTTCTTACCTTTTCTTCACAACAGCTACAAGTACTATATGTTGAGTGTTCTTTATTCCTCTGATAGTTCTGTAAAAAATTAACTCTTGTTATTAATTTTATAATTTTTTAAGCACATGAAGCCAGTCTTACAATACTCAAACGAATCTCAAAAACTTTACTTCGAAAGCGCCGGCTGCATCTTATATATATAAAACTCCATATTTTCTTTACTTTAAATATATCTCGGAGAGTTTTCAAAGATCTCGTATCTCGCATTACACGTTTGTGAGACTTCCTAATTGGCTTCAAGTATCAATTGAAGCGAGATACGTATTTAAATGTACAAAACATTTTCTATTTGTAAATATAGAATTGGTCGTATTTTCTGAGGAAATAAAAGAATATCGATTTCAGCTAAACTCAATTTAAAAATCAACAAACATAAAAAGAAACTCTATACCATTGTACATAATAAGTAAATTACTTTGATACATAAAACGTTATTTCAAAAATTCTTTTTTGTATATAATAAAACTGTCTGGAAATTACTAAAAAGACTACGTATAAATTGATAAGACAAAGGACATAATTCCCAAGTGATGAGAAAAATACTTCAAAAGGACCAAAGGATACTTAGACAACTGTCAAACCTACGTCAAATAACTTTGGTTCATGAGAAATGTGGCTTAATGTTATGTAGCTTATGGTTTTCAGATAATAAGATAAGAGACAAGGGCGGTCAGAACCAAAGAGATTCAAATAATATATAGTAGCCATAGTTGACAGTTCACTTGAGACATTTTAACATAATCACATAACTGTATTTAAATTAATTGCCAATAGATGTCACTAAATAACATTTAAATGTTTACATTTTATTTTATGACACTGTTTATTTTAACAAAAGATGGAGCTTATTATAATTTCGTCAAATGTCATTATATGGACTCGAGGTGGCACTAAACTTGACGACTGATATATACCTGTCAGAGAAATTACCGGTGAAAAAATTTTGTGCACTATGCCTAGTCTATATATTTATTAATGTCTTTGATCAGAACATACGTATTTATTGAAATACTAGCTTTTTTATTAGCCCGCGACTCCGTCCGCGTGTTAACAAAAAACAAAATTAAGTAGTCTATGTGCTCTTCCAGACTGTCCTCTACATGTATGCCAAAATTCATTGAGATCCGTTCAGCAGTTTAGGCTAGAAACTCTAACAAACATCCATCCATCCATCTAAACTTTCGAATTTATAATATTAGTAAGAAGTAGGATTACAAGAGTTACCGCATTTAATCCAATTATAGACTGAGTTTTAAGTTTTACGTCAATCAAACGATCGATTCTAAAGCCGCGATTACAGAATTTATACTGAAACTTAACACTAGCACGACATCATTTTTTAATTTCTAACAATAACATTTACTTGAGACTTGAAATTATATGTGTTAAGATTTGTTACAAAATGTAATCAACAACGACGAAGAAATAAAGCAAGTTTCTATTTACAGGATTTTTAAAGAGTTGATAAATTTAATATGGGACATTTGGCAACCCATTTACAACAGAAACAAAAAATAACTGTAATAGGTTAAGTACTTGTTACTAGTAAACCTGCGATTACTGTTAAACTTCGGTGTTCCTATGATTATTTTAACAGTTAAAGACAATTAGACCTTTAACAAACATAAGTCACGTTTAGAATCAGTTGTATCCCGTATGTCTTCGCTTCCTGTTTTCGTTATTTGTCATGTATTACACGTACAGTACACGAAGTATTCATTAGCTTGGTACTCGTATGACGCGTCGTACATGCTAAGACATTTTTAGAAATGTTACCAATGTATATTGGCGCCAACTGGATGATTTTTTTTTGTAGAATAACGATAATTTACAAAAAAAAATGGCAAACGAGCTATAGTCCACTTGGTCATAGACATCTGCTTGAAATTAAAATGCAAATACGTTGACTTTATCTCTTTAACGGACACAGAAAATTACGTTGAGTATGGGGTGTTTCTCCTATCAAAATTACTACACTCTCCTATCCTTACACTCAATTTACCTTCTCCATTTTAAAATCTATTAAAAAGACAATGTCGTATTCAATTCCTTTCAGTCTGTTTAATTATACATTTCTGTTGACATTGAAGACAATCGAGTGTTTGTTTAAGAGTAATTGGATATCTCGCTTCCTTGCTTATTTGGTGTCGTCTCTTGAGATATAAAAATATCATACAAAGTTGACCTGAGTTTTTATTGATGTTATTAGTACTGTATTTGTCTTTAAAATATAAATAATTAGCTACCATGAAACGGTCCATAAAGTGTAATGTCACATTCCTTGTTTAATTAAGCATTACTATGGCAGCTTCATCCAATAGTTCTGTACTTGTCCTTAGTTAATTAAATCTATTTATGGATTGCTCATTGTACTAAGTGTGGTTTCTAGTATTTGCAATCGTACAACGTTATTCAATTAATTGATTCGTAACTCTTAAAGATAACATACGATAAAAATAATCATATTTAAAGCATATTTGAAAAGCTACTATATAATTTTTCCTTGACAGGCTCAGAAAAAGTGTATCGTTTATCGCATTTTCTTGAGGCCTATTAGTTATCTAAAAGACTTACAATAGCGTCCTAAAAAATTCTCTAGATATCTCAGATGGTCAAGTCATACAGATATTGAAAACATCAAATCCGTCTTCCATGGACCGGATTTTATAGAAGCAATCTTTTAAATATTGATAAATATCTAATCCAAATAAGCAATTAAAAACTATTTGCTGAGATCAAACATTAGTTTATATTTGCGATGAGCAATAATTGAGAATAGCTGTAAAAAACAGATTCTGCTTGATTTTCGCCGTACGACAGAACGACTCAAGGACATGGTGGAAATAAGTCTGAATCACAAACGACACAATCATGCTGGTTATTTCTATCGGTGAACATGAGGGGATACATCGTAATTTTAACACATATTTATAACTCCGACAAGAATTTGTCTTGGTTATTAATTGAATAGAAAATATCGCTATGGTGATTGTGTAACAAAAATGGGTACAATTCTTTCAATTTCCCGTTACTTCTGTCTTGTCTTCCTTCGTCTATATTATTTGTATCATAAACACCATCTTTCCATCTTTTTTTACTTAGAAATTCTATCGAAAAGCGTGTCGAATACGCAGAGTTAATTACAATAATTCAATTATTAATGCTTTAAAATTTATGTACAATATAACCTGACTTTTTCGCAAGTTATCCCCTTACGAATCCATCCGGTCATTACAGCTATTGCATAAGTTTTTAATGTAGATAGAACAAAATTCAGATTAGATTCAGCCGGAAGATTGATTTAATACATTTATAATTTGAGCAAAAAAGGCATTAGCTTGCTTCCAGTCGAGTCGCTGTCTAGCAAGAAAATTGTTTATAGTTTTTTGTTTAGTTCTCGGACAAGTTTTATCAGCTGTGTGGACCGGTCTGCGGCTGGTGTATGCACTTTCATCTACATGCCAAAGGCATAACTATGTAGCGTGCCTGTGATCCATTTAACACAGAGATAAGGGTTAACTAATTATAATATATGAGGAAATTACAACTTAATTATCATATTTATCGTCGATAAAGTTCTTTTCATTACTAATTATAAGCGTTAATGGATATTACATGCTCAAAAATAGCTAACTTTTTATTGTATGATTTCTTATAGAGTAATTCATAGTTTGAGAGTTTCAACGATGATATAAAAAAAAATACTGCAGTTGTTTAAAACTGTCATTATAGTCACGAAGGTACACTAATAAATGACCTTGGTTTATCACGTAAAGTGTTTCTGTTACACAGGTGTTTACCACGATCAAGTCCTACTACTTATATTTTATAACATGTAGACAAAACGTCTTATTCGATTTGAAAGAGAGATACATATTCAATTAAATAGTCGAATTAATTACTACGTGTGGAGCCTTAATATATCAAATTGTTGTCTGTCCGTAGGTACAACTGCTGCAGCAGCAAGTGACGTCGCTGGCCGACACGCAGAGCACTGCCGACGACCGCTACGCGCGCGTCAAAGCGGACAAAGCCGTGCTGCAGGCCAGGGTACATATGCTGGAGGAACAGTTCAGAGAGGTATGTACAATACACATTGAACGAAGTGAATGATTACGACTGTCACAGAGCCGGTCTAATAAACAAATGAAATTAAAATTAAAGTCAACAATACCTTTAGATGTTTCGAATATTTTGATACAAGGGGATTTAGTAAAGGACAGATTTTAACGCAAGTTGTCAGAAATTCTGGTAAAAAATGTAATATTGGCAATAGATCGTTCAGTTTTTGTCTTCAGTCTTTTATTAGTATAGATTTGAAATATGAACAGCAATTCGCAATGACCTCATTCCAACTTTAGACTGCGGGCGTAGAGCAAACGATCTAACCTCCAGTAGTTTAAATAGGGCAATAAACAGGCTTGTTATAGTTGTTTGATGCCGTTCTCTACATTGCTTGTACAACGCAGGTTTTAAATCAATAATAAAAATAATCAATATTCTGATACAGTATTTGATAGATGAAATGCTGAAGTTAATAAATAAACTAAATAAAAGAAAACAATTCTTATCGATTTATTTAATTTAGATGTTACAAGGCTGAGTAATTAAATGCAAATTATATCTAATATATCATAATTGATAGTAATTATACATTTCTAGAAGGACTTCGATAACACTACGTGCTACAAAAACATCTCAATGCTGTTTAGAAGTTACTTAGGCAACATCATAAATAAATACTTAAAAACTGAGTGATTATAAATTTTAGCTGTATAACCTATGCGAGGTCGTTGTTAATTGTATAAAATTTCCCACGCTGAATGATCCGATATTGTCGATACAGAAGTGCACGTCGTGTGACCGATCGCGGTGTCGATTGAACGGAGTGAATGACCAGCGACAGCCTGAAAGCCGGTCGCGCTTGAGACACTCACTGAATGATAAATACACTGTACGAGGAAAATGCTATTATATAATTTAAATCGTTGTAAAATAACTGAAAACTATAATATCTTAAAACCGAACTTAATATAAGATACAATTCAGTGTTTAATTTAAAAACAAACTTGTATTCCTAAAATTTTGCTTTATACTGGTACCTGTACAGCTAAACATTTGTTAAGAAATGTTAATTATTCTGTTCTTCGTTCAATATGATGAATGATTTCCAATCGAAAACACTTCGGAAGCAAACAGAAAACAATTTCATATCTTACCGGAACCGAAGCTAACTGCTCGATTGCAATCAATCGTTTTCCGTTCATTTAGTATTTAATAACTTAAATCATTATTGAACGATTTATGTATGATGGTGAAAGTTTAACGATACTTATTGCACATTTATGTTAATAAATTTGTAAACATTACGATAAAACTAAAAAAAAAATATGATTTACTCCTAGTCTTTATCACAACCTTCTAAAGCTTATATAAGTGTTATAGAGTCATAATTGAAGTCATTTATAAAATAAGGACAAAAACCATAAATTTTATAGTAATTTAGTTTTCTAAAAGTTTTAAAATAAAGCACGCAGTAAAGTTATTTGTTAGTATCGTGGCGTAGCAACGAGGGGGCTTTGCATGCAACCCCTGTTTCCGGTCATTAAGTTTGATAACAACAAAACCAAGGCTAGACGGCTTTAAAGCTAAATTATAGCTTTGTTTTCTGTTTACTATTGTTAGACCTTGTTCGCAACCTTCAGTTTTATAAAGAAATGCTAATTTCTCCCCTATTAATTTAATACTCACAAACACAGGGTGGGTTAATCATAGAATACAGTCAAATGTATAACTAAGAAATACTATTCCAGCCAGTATTTTATAGTAGTAACTATAGATTATGTTTGAAGCGTGTGCGTACATATAACAAACTTCATCCAATACATTCATTGACTTTAAAAGTGACCCCGGGTTCTCCTAACCCTTGAATCCCAAAACATAGTGCGCCATTTGAAAATCCTTCTTGTTTACCAGATGGAGAGTCGCTGCGAGGAGCGTATAGCAGAAGAACAGAGACGTCATAGAGAAGCTATCGCTCGAGTAGAGAGGGATAGAGACGCGCAACTCGCGGCATTCGCTGACCGACTCGCGGCCGCTGAAAATGAGGCATCCGGTCTCAAGCAAGAGGTAACATAGATAAATGCTTACTGCAGTTGCTCAAACATGTTTTTAACATATTCGTCTTCTTGGAATAACAGAGCGCATAACATAAACGTTGAACATGTAATAATCACGGATGTAGAAGCGATACATTAAGCTTAAATAACCAGGTCACAATAATCAGTGAGCGTTCATATAATGAACTTTCGTCTGCACCTGAAGTCATTCTTTCTTTTTTTGTTTCATTAAACCATCTACTTTCCAATGTAATAAACCCGTTAAATAAATTACGTAAGTAATCGATTCCGATATTAATGCATAGCTGGTTAAAAAGTTCTCACAGCTGTTACATGGTATTCCAATTCGAAAATGAGACCCGCATTACAATGTGTTCTCATAATTCAAATTGCACTTTTATTTAAACATTCAAAATGCTTTATCCAAAAAGTCACCTTTTTATTAGTCAGTAAGAATACAACCAAAAGACCAATACAGAATGGTTTACTTAATAAAAGCCATTACGTTCAATGACCTATCGTAACCTTGACCGGTTAATTTTAATTGAGATCAGTCTGAGCTACAAGTTTCAATAATATAGGTGGGCCGTCTACGTGGAGTAGCAGAAACTCTGCGAGCTAACAGCGAGATAGCAACAAGAGCACAGCGTGAAGCCCAAGAGGCGGTTGGTGAGTTAACAGCGGCGTTGGCATCCGCACGTGAGGCGGAGCGACGCGAGCGGGCGGCGTGCGCTGCGCTGCGGGCACAGCTCGCCGCCGCGCAGAGGGACCTGGACGCCCGCGACACCGCGCCCCCGCCGCCAGACCCTGATCCCAGGCTGGATGAACTCAGGGAGGAGCTTGTGTTATTACGCAACCAGAACAGATGTAAGTTACAGCCAAAAAAACAAAGCATTACTCAGTTTTCCAATTCACTTGGTTTAAATTTAACCGATTTAAAAATCGTTACAGCAGTTGAAAACATGATCAAACCGATTATTCACATGGCGATAGAATATTCCCCTCGGTGGGGACGTATAGTGAGCTGGTGATGATGATGATGATGATGATGATG
>DVQG01001237.1:0-11327 GCA_018231605.1 Papilio ambrax
GGGGGGGGGGGGGACACGAGAGCGGGCCGAACCCGATCGCGCGCTTTCCTTCACACACATTGGACGTACACGCACACTTGAGTAGACATGGCCTTGCAATGTGCTATGAGCCTCTATAACATTTAAGTCTTGTGACTTTTAATGTACCTAAAAGATGCGTAGGGTATCGAACCGATGTTTGACGAAGAGCCGGTCGATAGCAGTGACGCCGTTGAAGGCGTTAGGGAAGGCTCAGGGTGGGGGTCCGAGGGCAAGCCGCCGCAGATGGTGTGGGTTTCGGAAGAGAAAAACGTTGGGGCAATAAACTCCATTGTAACTCTCAAAGACCTACTCGTCACCGCATGCAGGTTGGTTTTAAGGACCTTAAAGTGAATATGAGACAGTCCATGGTTTATTTTTATTTGTTGTTATGTATATCTAAGCACTCAGTTGCACATACATGTCTGTCCCGAACATCTTAATTAACTTTAATGGCTTAGTCGAAATTCGCTGTTCATTTATGAATACTAAACATGAATATTGTGCCGTGCAGCGATGGCGGCGTGCGAGTGTTCCGCTGGAGTGTGCGGCGCGGCGAGCTGACGTGCGAGCGCACTCTGCTCGCTCACCGCTTTGCCGCTGCGGCGGTGGACCTGGCTGACCTGGGCCCCGCCAGCACGCTTTTGCTCAGCGCGGGCCTAGACGGCCGCGCACTCCTCTGGGATCTCCACGTATAAACGCCTTTATTTATATAATTCACAACACAGCACAACAATGTGCGACCACAACAATGTTTCGCAGTTTGAAAATAACTGCTAGTACTACATACACGCGACCTTGTTTGTTCGGAAACATTTATTTCCTTATGATACTAATTGTCATCTTCGCTATTCTAAATATGTCATACTGACGAAGCTGATAGAGCATTTTATAAGTAGACCAAACAGGAAATTGAACGATTAACTGCAAAAAATAATACCCGTCATATCTATATTCTATACTTTAATATAATAAAGAGGAAAGATTTGTATTTTGTATGTATTAAAATAACTCGAAAACTACTAGGCCGATTTTAAAAATTCTGTAACTATTAAAATCATCAGTTAGTAACATAGGAGATGGTTTTTATTATTTTTTATTTCACGCGGACAAAGCGGAGAGCAATAATCAATAATTCCGTGATGTGTGTCACCATCTCCCTGATGGGTGACATGCACATGTAACATGGCTGTAGTCCGGCTGCGAGCTGGGTTCTGTGTCGGTGGGGAGCGCGGGGGGCGTGCAGGGCGCGGGAGGCGGCGTTCGGGGCGCGCGGCTGTCGCCGCACCGGCCGCCGTTCGTACTGTTGGCGACGGACGACGGCTCACTAGCCGTGTGGGCCATACAGCAATCTCACACTGAACCTATTCAGTAAGACCTCAAGTTCTTGGCCTTTAAATTGAGGTTTTTAAAAGTATAAACATGTATAGAAAAAGTATGTACAGAGGTTAAAAAAAACGTGTAATACAGCGTGTACGAGCCGTTCGCCGAGGCGGCGACTTGTTGCGCATGGTCAGACGAAGGGCGTGTGTGCGCGGCGGGTAGTGCAGGCGGCGAGCTGCGCGTGCTGGGAGCGCCGCCTTCCGCCGCCACGCTATACGCGCAGCGCGACGCCCATGACCTCGGTACTCCTATAACCAAACTTCTTAATTCCATTGGATGCATTGCCTGGTGGGCTTCACAGACGACGAAGTTGTATTAGAACAAGTAATCTTCACTACTACTCTTTGTAAAAACGCAAATTCAGCAATATGTTTTAATACAAATATAAATTTAATATAAAGTCACAAATACAATATTGTCTACAAATTAACAGGTGTACTCTGCTTAGATTTTGCACCGGTGCAAAACAAAGATGAGTCGAAATATATATTAGCGTCCGCCGGCCGTGATACACTGGTGAAAATCTGGGAAATCGCCCTCGAGGTGCGTTACGGAGCAGCACATACTAACGTGCTGCTGTTGCACCGCGTGGAGGCGCACGGCGGGTCGGCGGAATGTGCACGGTGGGCGGCCGCGGGCGTTGCGCAGCTGGCCACATGCGGCGCAGACGGGTGGGCACGCGTGTGGCGCGTGGCGCAGGGCGGCATCGTGCGCCCGGTGACGGCGGTGCCAGCAGGCAGTCCGACCGGTGCGGTCGCGGCAACGGCGGCGGCCATGCTGGGCACATCAATGCTGGCCGTGGGCTCGCTGACGGGCGAGCTGGCGGTGTGGCGCATTGCGGTCCCACCTGGCGATATCGACGACGACGACGAGCCGGAGCCGCGTATGTGGGGACCGACTGATGTCGTGCGCTGGGTTCGCGACTACGTCTTGCGCGTGTCAGGTGACGAGCTGATACAGCCGCGAGTACCCTTCGATTCGAGATATCATCTTTGGCAGCTGTGGTACTGTTCACATAAGTATTCCATAGATCGTCAAATACACCTCCAGATATATCATCAGATACACATATGTATATTGCTACCAGTAGGTGTGAAGTAAAAGTACGTTGTCAATAGATTCAATGAACATGCAAGACAGCGCCGCGGCGTGCGGGGCGTCGCAGCTGAGCGGTACGCGGCTGCTGCTGGAGCCGCTGCCGGACTTAATGCCCGACCTATTGGCGCTACTACGACGGCTTTGTCTAGGTACTATAAGTAGTAAAAAATGGCCGCTTATAACATTTCCGCGTGCACCATCTACCTTCTAGTCAAGTCCCATTAAAATCGGTAAACGACTGTCCAAAGAAACCATTCGCGTGCGAATATGATAACACGAAATTGAAAAAAAATAAAAGCTGGTCCAAGAAGCTATAGCCCGTTGCCATGCATCGTGAGCCCAGCGAGCGGTTACCGTGCGGTTCTAGGCCGAAACACCGACCTACATTTATTATCTCGAAGTTTAATGTGCAATGTCGGTAATCGCTAGAATCGTGTAACAAAGGCGATTGTTTTTATTTCATACTTTTCGTTGCAATTTACAATTACATTTGAAACTTAAAATTAAATAACACTCCGGTTATTAATAATCCTGAATTTCACATACTTTTTTTAAACTTAAATACACGATAGACCTAAAAAACATATTTTCAGATGAACAATGTTATATTCAAGAAAACAATAATTTAAAAACAAAACTTAAAGAAGGATGTAATTCGGAGAATTTGAAAGAAAATGAGCAGTTATCGAAACGTCTCGAAGATGAAATCGAGTGGCTGCGACGCGAGCCTCCCGCTCTAGAACTGGTGAGTGCAGACCTCAGAGGGCACGCGGCTCCGTGTCGCCGCTCGCCGCTCGCCGCTCGCCGCTTGCCCCATGCACAGCGCACCTCGAGCCTCGCCCCTCACCCGGCCCATGCACACCTAACGCCGCGAACCCAACGTTGACCAGACCAGAGCCCTTTTTATTTTTATACTAGTATAATATTTCATTATCGGTGTTTCATACTTCTTAACCTTGTGTTTTATCCTTGTGGACTATGAATCAGAATTATGCAATAGCAGTTTATCATTAAACTATTTCATCCTTTTCTATCCATTTGCTGAGATTGTTTTTGTTAAATTTCCAACTTGGTTGTTCGTGTGGTGTCCGCGTGGTGGGCTCGTGCCGGACTCGTTGCGGGCTCGTTGCGGGCACGTTGCGGGCTCGTTGCGGGATGGCAGGAGGCGCGCGCGCCGCACGCTCTGCGCTGCCCGCTGACGCACGCGCTGTTCCGAGAGCCGGTGCGCGCCGCCGACGGCTACACGTACGAACGTGCAAACATATTGGATTATTTCTTTGCCAATGGTAAGTGCAAGATGGTTAGTTAGAGAGGTGTGTCACGATCGAGCCAAGTGGAATCCGTGGACTCTGCTTATCCCTCTGGGTTACGGCCGTGAGTTTTTTCGGTTGGGTAGTGGATAGTAATTATCTATACTAATATTATAAAGAGGAAAGATTTGTATTATTTATGTATTTGATTCATGCAAAAGTACTGGGCTGATTTTAAAAATTCTTTCACCATCAGAAAGGTAATTTATCTGTGAGTAACATAGTCTATTTAATTATTACTAATGTTTAGGAACTGTTAATAAACAACGTGTTTCTGGACGCCGGCGTTATAAATAATATAAGGTTGAGATCGGTGAATTTACATAATTTTTCCTGTCAAACAAGTACTATTGTAGCTTGAAATCTAAATCCTACGACCTTAGCGACAAATTATTAATGTGAATCGCACATAAGTACGTAATCAAGGTATTTTAGCGCTGTAGTGTACTGTGTACGCTGACTATACGTTGATTT
This sequence comes from Papilio ambrax, assembly GCA_018231605.1. Classification (NCBI taxonomy): domain Eukaryota; kingdom Metazoa; phylum Arthropoda; class Insecta; order Lepidoptera; family Papilionidae; genus Papilio; species Papilio ambrax. The sequence continues at coordinate 4,284 of DVQG01001237.1, forward strand.
CTGACAATGTCGCTAATCATAAACTCAAATAACAACCAACGTGCACGTAGAACATGCGCCCAGAAAACTTACGTAGCCGTAGTGATGGGCAATCTTACTAATAATAATACGAAAGTTTAAATTGATGGATGTTTGTTAGAGTTTGTAGCCTAAACGGCAACGGATCTCGATGAAATTTGGCAAAGACGTGGAGAATTGTCTGGAAGAACACATAGACTACTCACTTTAGATTTTTTTAATTCCACGCGGACGGAGTCTCGGGCGAAAGCTAGTGATAGAATTTAGTATTGTAACTGTAACGTCACTAAAATATTTTCCTTCTGTGCGGTCGTGTTGCACCGAGCGAATCATTCGTTCAGCTAAAGTTGCGGAAAACCTCTCTATCACACGATTTTAAAAAATAATTTATTGATTCATTGTTTCCCTATCTCACTTCTTACTCTTACTAATATAAATGCGAAAGTGTATATTGGATCTCCATGGAGTGGGGCTCAGATGTAGTGCATAATCTAGAAGAACATATAGGCTATCTAACAAGTTTTATTTAGTTACTAGCTTTAGCCCGCGACTCCGTCCGCGTGGAATTAAATAACAAAACAAAAGTTAGTAACCTATGGTATGTGTTTCAGACTATCATCTACGTCTATGCCAAATTTCATCAAAATCCGTTCATCCATCCAACTAAACTTTTACGTATTTAATATTAGTAAGATTACTAACATTCTCGGACCGGTCCGCGGGTGACAGCCAACTGTCATAAAAACCATCACTAGTTCTCCTAAACCTTGTGTACTCATGTCCGCAAGCAATTACGCAAGTACGATACATAAATTACGTGAATTCATTAAAAACGTAAACAAACAGTACAATATTGTTTTATTTTTCCATCGTTTTGTTCAAATTTAACAGTCGGTTGTCGTTTTTAGCGTTTAAACAGACTTACGTAGTCCATAGAAAATGTAATGCGATGTAATTGTTTAGGTATTTACGCATGAATGCGCTAACGCTGCAAGCAAAATACCGAATATTCTAGAGTAGCGGTAGCTTTGATAAAATTCTCTGAAGTTTTTAATTAACTATTTATAGCATAATATCGCAAATAATAATGTCTAGTTCAAAATCAACTTACCCTTGTCCCTATGGAGACGGCACAGTATGTGCTGCTCTTTCATACATTTCTATCAGCCGTCATATCTGAATCCACTCCTTTCACACAATCCATCCATACTTTCATCTGTTTTCCTCTAGCTTTGTAGCCATCCACATTAAATCTTAACACTAACATAGTAAGAAATAAGAAGTAAGATAGATGAGAAGATATGTTATTATAAAACTCAAATTGTTTTGACTTTTGTCCATACATGTGGATGAATAAATAAACTATCATTCGCATCACAGGGGGTAAAATGTCACTGTCAATCATCCTAGCTGGCATTCCAGTTGGTATAATTAAGAAATGCTAAACGTCACCACGTGCGACGCACATGTGCAAGGTAATTATCAGTTAAACTAGCGCTGCATCATTTGCTCTGCCGTCAACATTAATAGCTCAATGAATACAAAGTTTGTTTTATTGGTTATAATTAAGTTATAGGACATCGCATCTAAACGCTTCGAAACAATTACATTATCTTAATTAGGTGATAATGCGTTTGTAATAGTTCCCGACTTATTCGATCTTAACTATATACTGTTGACTACCAAAAGCGATTGTTTTTAGTTTCATTATTCTTTTTTATTACACCAAAGTTTGACAATTAAAAAGCCAAGATCGTGGTTACTTTGTAAATGTTTTGAAACATCTTTAAGCGAATGAAAATTTAATTAAAATTGTTCTTTAAAAGTCACAAGAAAGTTTTATTCACAGTGCAAGTTCTAATTTTATTTTAATACAGGTGGCGTATTGTCGTATACGATCTTTCATAATCTCAATCGAATTTCCCACCTGTTGTTGGCTGATTTCGCTGAAGGCGTTGATAAATTTTCAAGCAATCCGTCTTGCGGCGACGTATAAGTCTATCGCCTTTTCACAGATTTTTCTGCGCTCCCATCGTGCTCTGAAGATGTTTGCATAAGCTAAAGACTTCCCAACAATCGATCACTGTCATAGGAATGTACCAGCGTGTATTATCATCAAGGAACGTTGACCTCTTAAGTGTGTTTCGTAGCTTACGCACACAAAAAACTACATTGTACGCACAAAACGATCTGATAACTACTACATACGTAGCCCGAACACGAGTCTTATCTTATTTGCTCCGTTGTTTAGATAGTCTGCCCCTCTTTTTAGAGGAGACGAATTTCTTTAGAACAAACTAAATCTATTTTTAAAAGTCTATTTAATTATGTTTGCTTAAAAATAAATGCTTTCAGGACTTGTCACTATGAATATAAAGAAGAATAGTAATTAAAATGGAATTACATTTGAGATAAATTGGTCATGTCAAAATATCAAGAATTAATCTACATAGGGTTTATAATTCACAGCTAATTTTTGTATACTAAATTAAGCTTCATCTCTCCTTTTCATTATCGTAAAATAGATAAAACTGTAGATATTATTTTTATCCATGGAAAAACTATTAAATGATGACTACTCCGCTTCGTAGTTTTAAAATAACATCCATTGAATGCAATCTTTAAGACGGATTGCGCAAGACATTTTACACAGCATTGAATTGTTCAAAAATAGATTCAGTTCGCTCGAACTGGCTTCGAAGTAATTCTCGATCGTTCGGTTCTCGTTTCTATTACAATTCAGCGAATATGGTAATGCAGTTGTAATCGACATGCGAACAGACGGGCCAACATCTTCCGAGGCCTTTTCCGGACAAAGCTAGGCAATGGAGCATCGCAATGCAGCGTCCCGTCAGATCGTATGCAGTTACGTTCTGCAACTTCCGTGCAAGTTGCTAACGTTTGAAGAAATATACAAACATTCGGCAACGCTTGTTCCTTGTAAACTTGTTCGTTTGCCAAATATTGGTTTGTTTGTGTTGCGTTGGTTAAGACTCGACAATCGGCCGGTGGGCAATGGAGACGCAACATAAACACGCCAGACGTTGTTTACAGTCGTGGCGGCGTCTTAAGGCGCGCCTACCGTTCCTTCGCTAGATGAGAGGGCTGCGTTGAGATACAAGTGCTGTTTATTTTTCTCCGCGCTCTTTTGGAATCCCTCGACTGCAGAGAAAATTATGCACGGTTTCTACTTAAGACAGTTTAAGAGTTCTGTCGCGAGCGACGGTGGTCTTCTAGAAAATATATTACATTGCACACACAAACACTCCATTTAGTAAATATATTCCACGCGCAATATTTCTTCAAGTCAAAAATAATACAAACGCATATTATATTAATAGAAATATATTATCTTATTCCATTATCAATCTGATATCGACTAAAATTGGGAGTAATGGAGATAATGGTAAAATTAACTATATTTCCTTTGTTAATTTTTAATCGTAAACTTTGTTAGAATAGCACAATTTAACAATTTCATTTTTGTTAAACAATTGTGGATCGCATCATTAGCAAGTCGTTTTATACTCTGAAGCACTATTTGGAGGAGACAGCGCTAAAATCTTGAAGCTGCATTTCTCCATTAAACGCTACGAATGCGGGAAATTATTTAAGTTGCAGTAAAACTGGAATATTAATTTAATTGGTGTCTTACTGCAGACATCCTCACGTTGCTATAAAACGCATTAAAATTTAAAATTCAAATACGTGCATTTTGAATGTGCGTTTGTGGCGCCCATTCGATTAACAGGATATTTATGCATTTGTGGGCAGGTCAGATAATATCTTTTGTTTTTATTTTATCTATAATTTTTCCATAAAAAATACTTTGAAATACAAAATTTTATATACCAAAACCAAGCGGAATTGCTTAATAATATTTAAGCACTAAACGATTGTATGTTTTAGTCCTGTTCTGGAAGTCTTCAGGAGTTCAACATAATCATCAACTTGTGCTTGTCCCTACGGAGGGTCGGCACAGTATCTGCTGCTCTTCCATACATTAGTATCAGCCGCCATATCTGAATCCAATCCCTTCCACATATCACATATCCTCTTCCACATACATATTCATACTTTCTTTATTCATTCATTATTAACACTTTCTGGTTCATTATTTAATGTAGAAGATAATACGTTATATAAAAAGTCAATACTGATTAAATAGCCAGTTTCTTGAAAAGAAATATTCGTATTTGTAATGTTTCAACTATATGACCTTTTAGTATGTAAAATGGAATAGTAAGAGCGGTGGCGTGCAGCTCTCGATAGCAGTGGGTAAAGCTCCTTTCTGGCGTGCTCTCTCGCGCGGACTATCGCCTGCACTCTGCATGCCCTGCCTTCAAAGCCTGCCTTACATTATAGCCCTCACTGTCACGATGGCGTAAGAACAGTATGCATGCCGCTCTAAAACTTAGCTAATGTTTATAGGCAACAAGCTTTCTTGTACTTTGTAGTTAGCTTTTCCTATATACGCATTTACTTTTTATTAATTAGTAATAGAATAAAGTTCATAGTATAATTGTAAAATACCAATTTTATTGCACTCATTGCATTAATGGCCACTTTCCCAGCTACGTTTACCCATTCGTTGGTGTTTTGTTTCGATAAATTCTTGAAATTCGTTCCCGAACTAATGTATCTTGAGTTTTACTCCTTTGTAATGTATGTAGTTTAACCTAACACTAATGACTCACTAGATAGTGATAAAATAAACGGAAACTTTATCAATCCATAAGTAATTTTAACACTTATACTTAATCGCGGTTAAAAATGAATACTGAAACCATTTGAATCTGATAAACCGAAATAAACTCACATCTGGCTAAATGTCAAATACCAAGTTGGACAACGAACGGGTTATCTACTTAACAATTCCATTAGTCTCAATAAGGGAGGCTTGGAATAACTCTATAGCGGGGACTATATGCGGAGTGTCCCGACCAGTAGGTCACAGGCTTATTTAAAAACAATGACAAGTTGAATCCATTAGACTTGCAGTGACAGGCTACCCCTAACCGGGTTGGTTATATTCGAAACGATCGAAACATTTCTATTATTGGATCATTACAGTCGAAATGCTGCGGAAATTCTGCCTTTTCCCGTCTGAATCAAAATGTTGTGATGTCGGCTCGTTGACTAAAAGCATTGTAATTAATATGATGATTCTGTATCACTGCAAAAGCTATAATTAAAATAGTTATTTATTTAAATAGTAAACAAGTTACACATGGGTTTGGAATTCGTTATAACTACGGGATAATATTTAGTACCTCTATAACAAATAAGAAAAGGAAATATTGTTAAATATCTGCAAGAAGCCTGGAATTAAAATTGCAAATAACGATTTCTTGTTAGCTTGATTGTTAAAACAATCCCATCATTGTTGTCTGCATTCCGGAAGAAATAACATACAGACTTTTTTAACAATAATTAACCATTCTGTCTATATCAATCTATTCTAATGTTATAAAGAGGTAAGATTTGTATTTCAATGTATTTGTATGTGTTTGATTCACACAAAGCCTACTGGGCCGTTTTAAAATTTCTTTCACCATTAGAAAGGTATCTGTGAGTAACATACGATATATTATACTGCGTGGACGTTAATTACCCGTGGACGAAGTCGCAAGCAACAGCTAGTTATGAATAATTCTGTTGTCAAAAATTCTTTGTTTTCTTACGATTACCATGTATAACAGCACTAATACATTTTCTTCTTGTTTCAGGTAGAATTATGCAATAAATTTCACAAGAACTTCTCTCGCTCGATATCACTCGCAGTAGATGAGCAAGAAACGTAAGTTGCCAAAGATATTAATGAAATTAGTTATAAGTTTCTATTCGGTATTCAGTATTCCTAGAGATTGTATAACTTTGCCTTATAATTACAAAGATAACTTCTATGTGATTTCATTAAGTTTTCATTTGTCAGGATAGAGTTGTACTCGCTTCTTTGGCTTTAGAATTTATATTGAAACATTCTGTAAGATAATAGGATGTTATTTTCTGAATTAAAAAGATGATTATAAAGTACGTTTGTGTCTTACTTCATTATATAATAATACGTATCGGGAGGGGTGTTTCCATTTGTGTGTTATTAATGATTTTTTTATAAAAAACATATTAGTAGATTTTTGTTAATTTACTAATGTAGAATGACCATACCAACTAAGCTCTAGGAAAAGTGGGATTCCAACCTTCGACTGCAAGATCGGTAGTACGTATCATTAGGCTATTGGCGCTTTAAATTTATATCTTAATATTTTTTTATTTTATTAAATGGTTTACAATTAAATTAACCAGATTTTTTGACAAAAATTAAATGTTAACAATTTACAAGGAAAAAAGTTGCTCATTGTTAGCTTTAAACGCCTGCAGAGGGCTCGTAATAATAGGGCATAATATATTCAAGTCGAGTCAAATAAAATTAGCACGGTGAAAAATGTAAACGGTCCTTTTTACTGCCTCGAGGACGTGTAAGCATTACCTCGCAGGACCCTCCCTTACACGGATATTTCTGTTTTATTTTACTGAAATAGATTCTCAAGTTAACGTCTATTCGAATTTTAACTTGAATTCTTAAGTAAGGGTCAATGAACTCGGTATATTCATGTTGAAAACTTTTGTATGGTGTATAAAATAGTACTTGACTACAGTTAATCTATGGTCAAAAGTCAGTGCTTGACTACAATGAATCTATGGTCAAAAGTCCGTGCATAACTACAGTGAATTTATGGTCTAAAGTTTATCATTGTACAATTACAGTTTTTTGAAGCCATCTTTGGGGAAATCTTAGTGAATCAACAGAAACTTAAAGATGGAACTCGAAATGGATGTAATTTAATAATTATTTATCAGTTCTTTGTATTAAAAAAAATCCTTACCAAAATATGAATAAATATTTACACATTTTTCACGTTCATTCGAAATACAATTCGCGTACACCGCAGTATAATTTGACATGAATGTCCTGGGTGCAATTGACATGAATGGATTTTCAGTTACTCTCAATCTCCAATACTT
>DVQG01001238.1:0-11322 GCA_018231605.1 Papilio ambrax
AGGGACTAAAATTAGGCCTCCGGCACCACACTCATCAGACGAAACGCGGAATTGCATCCACTTCACGCCTGTTTTCTGTGTAGTCGTGGTATTGCACCAGGCGAGCCGGCCAATTCGTGCGAAGATGTTAAAGCGGGCTCTACCACTGTAAATGTTCTGGTTAGTAGTTAATCTCATTGAAACCCGAAGTAGTTCATTGCACGATTTGATAAGTGCATTTTTTAGTGTTTAGTGATAAAATAAATATAACATTGATCAAAACAAACTGTTTTCTTTTCACTCATTCCTCGTATGTCCTTGAAACATCTTTTTCAACTATTTCGGCGTATTCTGCCATTGACCTTGAGATTGACGAGCCAAATCTTTAAATAACACCAAAACGCTTGGCAATGCTTGCGTATTATTCCAATGATGTTTTTTCATTTGCGTAAAATGTTAATACTTTCCTCAATGTGACTTAATGTAACCGTTGGTTTTCACTGTTTACTACTGATATTAAATCATTTACAAGTGTTAATAGAATAGAAATATACTAGAAAAGAACGCTGTAATATTTGTTACGGTAAAATTGTGATGATTTGACATTAGTTAAAGCAATAAACATTCTGCAAATATTTTGCTCCATTGAACTTGACCTAAAAATGCTACGGTCAACTGGACCTGCTTGATGAATTGCTGACTGATTACCGATGTTACATAATTATTTTATTCAAATTATGCATAAAATTAATTTACAAATATGTAAAGAGATATAATCTCTCAATTAGTCTGTTTTTGTATAACATTTCATATGTGAATGTCATTTATTTTATACTAGCTTTCGCCCGCGACTGCGTCCGCGTGGAATTATAAAGGTCAGAAGTGACTATCCTTTGTGTTATTCCAGACTATCCACTATATCTATGCCAAATTTCATCGAGATCCGTTTAGAGTTTTAGGCTACAAACTCTAACAAACACCCATCCATCTAAACTTTCGCATTTATAATATTAAAACGAGTAAGATTAAAAAGTTGCTGAAAGTTTTCAGAAGGCCTCAAGGGCATTGACTGATGCTATTTTTACTAGCTATCAGTCGGGAGAGGTTATTTACAGGCTATGATAAGCATACAGATAACATCCTGGTTAAGGCGTCTTGGGAATAACGTACATTTGAAAGGAGATTTGTTTTTTTTAAAGTAAATCTCGCTTTTAAGTACCTTAACAGTCGGTGTATTACTTAATATATTTTCCTTTAAACTTCATTATAAAGCTATTATTATTCGCGCTGTGCCTATGATTTCGAAGTATTAAATATGTGCAACACAAAGCCGTTTTATCCTCATAGACCACGATAATGTAATACCGGATGTCTATTTGTCTATGCCGAAAAGGAAAAGGAGATTTTATTCTGGAAAATATCAATGTCTTTGTGTAGGACTTTGTAATTGCCTTGGGGGAAAACTTTTGCAAGGTTGTATACTGCTCGAGTTAACTTAAGCTGTTTAAGGAAAACGTGTGATATTTAGTTAAGGACTTTTGTGAATACACTATTAGCATTTGATAGTAGCTACATTTAGAAGAATGCTTTAAATTATAAGGCAACTAACGACATTGTTATAGCAAAATTAGCTTTAGCCCGCGACTCCGTCCGCGTGGAATTAAAAAACAAAGTGAGTAGTCTATGTGTACGTCCAGAGTATTCTCTACGTCTATGCCAAATTTCATAGAGATCAGTTGAGCCGTTTAGACTACAAACTCTAGCAAATATCCAACCATCCATTCAAACTTCGCGTTTATAATATTAGTAAGAAGTAAAATGACGCAAAAACTCAACGATCCGCAGGATGCTAAGTAAACATTTTCAATTTAAGAATACAAATAAATTGATAACAATGAAATGTATCCCCTTACCTTTGAATCTTCACTATTCTAAGTTTCCGTTTATAAGACAGTGCATAGCCAAATATTAACAACACCATTTTTACACTAGCTTATAAACTCTTCAAAATAACTTTCCAAGCCCTACGTTATCCTAAGGGACCTAAAGAGCGACTAGCGAGTAAGTATGACTATCGGAGTAACCCTTAACCCTCTCATATGCAATGTATCGGTAAATCGGTTTGTTGACATATAATTATGACAATGTAAATTATGGACTTGCCCTACATTAGATGTCGATTTGACTTTGATTGTTGAATAACTTGGAAAATTATACATGTGATTACAAGAACATGATTTTGGATAGACAAATTAGTCAGTGTGACCAGTTCTTTAGAAAATTAATATTTTAGTACTAAACAGCGGTAGCCAAACCGCATATTTACAGAATCGTAATAATTTATCTCATTACAGGTTTTATGAGTTTTTGCTTCTTATTCTAGCAACTCATTAGCGTGTAACAATTGTTTTTCTATGTATATTACGTTTTATTTATGTTCTGCTTGTTATGGTGGCATAAGTTAAGGCAACAAAATAACTACTGTCATACTGGTTCAAAATGTTTTGAATATGTTTAAAGTAAAAAAAAAATTACTTTTAAAACCTAAAATATATCTTGTTTTATACCCGTATACAACGTAGCAAAGTGCTTTAAAGATATTGTTAGCAAACAGATTATTTACTTATTGTTATTTTTTGACCGACATCCCAAAAGAAGGAGGTTTTTTTTAAAATTATATATGTGTTATTAACTTGTTGATACCAAGTCTCTACTCACACTAGTCAATTTCTTAATATATTCTCGAAACTATAAATAGATATTATAATTCTTATTTTTTTTATCCTTATTTAGTTTATTTTATTCATGGTTATGCATTATGCATTAAACTACGTGACTTAGTGTATATTAAAAATGAGCAATAATTTACAGATTAAAAAGCGGTGGCAACGACAAAAATCCAATATGTTAAATGGCTACTATAAGTAAGGATAACCGTATACAGTTTTTAGTTTGCTGTTCAAAGTACACACTGCTTTGTCGTCATTACTCTTAGGGCTGCTAACTTTCAAGTGACGTAGATACTAGCAGCAAGAAAGGCAATCAGTATCCTTTAAACATTGCTGTACGATAAAATAAAAACATAAAACTTTTTACACCGTACTCTGATCTGAAAACGTCACTAATTAAACCAAATTCAATTAAATAAAAAGTGGTGGCAGCCCTACAATGAAAACGTAATATTCTCTAGTCGCCAGTTTGCATTTGGACTTTGATTCTGAAAACGCCTTATATTCATCTGCTAAACAAACGCAGTCATCTTTAGCTACATCGTGATTCCTAAAAATATGTTTTTAGATGATTTTTATAATTACTAGCTTTTGCAACGAATTCGTCTGCGTGGAATGAAAACATTTATTAATAAATACATTATAGCTTATATCATTCAGTGGTAATGCAGATAATGGTTAAATAATTTGAAATCGGTCCAGTTGTTTTTGAGTTTGCCTGTTACATATATTTTTTTCTTACATTTCCACTTTTCTATTTAATTAGCATAGATTTTTATAACACATTTTCTTAGGAGACATGTTGCAAAAAAAGGAATCTCTAAGTTAGAATGACCGTGCAGAATTGATTAGGAATAAACGACAGTAAACTTTACGATTTGTCGAGTTAGATACGCTTTAATATTGGGAAGCTAGACAAATTGGAAATTTAATTGAAATTAAGTCTTTAATGACTATGAAGAATTAACTGGTTAAAATCTTTTTTGAACGACTTCCCAAAAGAAAGAGGTACTTAATTCGTCTGTATGTTTTTTTTATAGCATAGTGCGGATGAAATTTAAGGAAACCTGTTTGTAAATATAATTGAGGAAACGAAAATACTTATTAAATTTCAATCCGTATGCAAATATTTTTATTGGTTTTTATATGTTGTTAGTGCATTAGTTTAGTTGATATTTATTAATAAAAAAATGGACAGTGTGTCTTTTATGTGAAGACAATAAAAGTCGTACAATGCTTCAACAAAGTATAAGCTAAACTAAACTCTAAAATGTATCACATACAGAATTACAATGAGGTGTTCAAGTGGCGGTCTTTATTCAACGACTCGCTGAATACATAATAGCCTATTGTCGTATTTCTAAAGATGGAAAAGAGCTATTGCAAATTTCAAGAAAAATATTGTAATGGTTTTAAAACGCTTTTGACATTATCATACTGTATCCTATAAGCTTTCATACAAACTTATATCAGGTTCTTTTTCTATTTTTTAAGTGAATGATTGATGAAGATAATTGAATGCGATGTATAAGGTGAAGGAGACAATAAGCGAGCTTGGTAACGTTGTATTCATCATTGTGTAATGTTGTACATTTTGGGCAGACGAGGTCGAATCGAATTCAAATGTAGAAATATCGCAATGAAAACATGGATACAATTATTGATTTTGTAATTGGCGTGGGAGGTCACAGAAAGGACTAATAAAACGAAATATACAGCCTAAAATAGCGACTTTGTCAGATTAAAAAGGCAACGAGACTAGTTTACATAGATTAGATAGGGCAAGACCGTTTTCGATTTGATTTCGAATAAGAATGAGGTGTAGAAATAATATATTTCTTACCATATACGATGGAAACACGAAGCGGTAAGGTATATTGGGTTAATTTTATACTTATGTTTTGGAATACTGTTTTTTAAAAGAGTACTTCATTAGTTTTTCGATCAAAATGTGTACATAGATAAAGTTGAGAAAAGATAACACGAAACGTGACTTTCTCGACTTCGTTCTACATGGCGTTCGATTTGCACGTCTCGGTCTCGTAACGTAATATCGCGTGCCATCAACGGTACACGTTGTATTAAATTACGAGGATAAGCAACGCATGGCAACGTTTTAAAAAGCAAACATCAAACACAATTTCCACAAATATTTGTCAACAACCGGGAATGACTACACTAGGTATAAGGAATTTATTGTAGAAAATTGCGGCTATTTATGCTATGTTTACATTATTTTTTTAAATCTTATGTCATTTTATTAAACTATTATTTATTTGTAATTTAGTCCTTTTGTTTTTAATATAAAAGAATGGGATAACATTTTGTCACCTGAATAAACGCAGACTGAAATGCGAAAATGCATTAATATTCGACATACATTTATGGTATGGCATTCAGCAGCGTGACGTGACAATAGGCTTGCCGTTGTTGTAAAATGTAATGCTATAAACACATTTGCTTGAAAATCCAAAATAGATATGACATTAGGGATAATAGAAAATAAAGAAGAACTTATCAATCATATTATATTACCTGAAGAAAAGCAAACAATGTGGATAATTGATTTTTTTTTAAATAAACGACCCTCGCATCTAAAACCTCTAGAACCGAATTCATTTTCTTAAACTGCGACAGCCTTACAAATAAAAGCGGTATAAAGTTAAACTTAGAAATAAACTGAATATAAGCAAATGTTAGTACAAATTTTCTTTATATTCAGTTTATTCCTAAGTTTTTATACCACGTTTATTTGTAAGGCTATTAGTATATTACATTTTTGATGTGTTAGATGTTTTATAGAATTGGAGCAACTGTGAAGCGATCAATATGAATCTGTTGGTGTGAGAGGCAGAGGAAGTAGGTCACAATATTGTCGCTAAGACTTTCTAATGTTACGCAAAAATGCTTGCTAATTTGTTTAATCTCAAAAGTATATATTACTTACACTCATATAAATTAAAGATGCACTATGTTAGTTAACTTACAAGGACTCACCTTAGTATACATTGCTATACCTTTTCAAAATGTTGCTAATACAGAAAAAGTTTTAGGAATATCGGACGCGTAGATGTAGATATTTGCCCGCTATTGTTCGTTTTGTGATAATAAATTATTCATTGATTATTTTAAGTCTTTGGAAAAGAATGAAATTCATGAATATATTTGTGTTCGACCCAAAACGATCACTCTACGTAAGATAGGTAGGTCATTTCAATTTATCATGTCTTAAAATATGCAGTTCATGTTCTGATATTTACTCGGCGGTAAAGGATAACTTCGCAAACAATGTTGCGTTGACGTAAATTATAAAATATTTTCTGCTCATGTTATGCGGAAAGGAGATGTAGGAAAACTTGAAGTTGTCTTTTAAATTCTCAGTATAAAATACACAATTAATACATGTTTATTTGTTTACTATGTTTCCAATAGGTTCTATCGGATATGTTTCGTAATTCAACTACATGGCACTTGCAGCTTCCACCGCGAAGAGAAGTAACTAATAACTTGGTTGTATGTTTCATTATAAACTAATGGATTTAAAAAAAAAGTAGCCTATGTGTCCTTCCAGACTATCCTCCACATCTATGCCAAAGTTCATCGAGATCTGTTCAGCCGTTTAAGCTACAAACTCCAACAAACAAATATCCATCAAAACTTTGCATTTATAATATTATTTAGATTTTTACTACCGAAAACTAATTACAAAAATTTTCTATCTTCTCTCGGAAATAACCGTGATAACAATATGTTTCCGTTTAAATGTAACGACCGTGAAAACTCACGGTTATCCTTGACATTGCACGAGTATACTTGACAATATGAGTACAACCAAATCATCATAACCTACTATCTTATCTCTTGTTCATCATACTAAAAAGGAAGGACAAGTTCTTTTCCCGTAGTCATAGTAAAACTAAATATAAAATATTAGCTTTCGCCCGCGACGCCTTCAGTGCGAAATTATAAAAAAAACAAGTGAGTAGTCGATGTGTTCTTCCAGACTATCCCCTATATCTATACCAAATTTCATCGAAATCAGTTCAGCTGTTTAGGCTTCAAATTATCAAACATTCATCTATCTAAACTTTCGCATTTATAATATCAGTATGATTGAGACAATAAATAAACTGACGACTTACTTAAATCAGGGTTAAGAAATGATAGCAGTATGTAAAGATGTTGGGTTTTTAGCGATGTAGGAGTAAAATGGTATGGTTTTTTAGTAACTAAAAAAATTGACGTTAATGTTCATAGAAAGCATGTCATGAAAGTCTTAAGAAATGCAAGTAACATATTGAATGAATAAAGGTTTTAATTTAAAACACTTATTAATTTATGACCATAAAAAACGTGATTTTTCATTAAAATTTTTCTTTTTATCTAATTTAAACTTCTGGTCTATTTAATATACGGTTATTTTTGGAAACTCGTACATTTTAAAATTAATACATGCACCAAAAATCCTTGGCATTTAATTCTGAAATTGACGAAATAAGATAACGACTGATGTCTGTTATGTAGAAATCTGTGGTAATTTTGTATTGATTCTCGCTGATACGTTCGTTATCAATATTTCCCTGAACGTGAAAAAAATGTTGATAAAACGGTCGCGATCGCGTGAGAATATTTCCGCCATAGAACGATAGGCCCTACTACTTTTGCTGTACTCAGTCGCCCCTACTACTTTCCTACATTACGTTATGTACGATAGCCCCAGTCTGTACTCAGTTAAAGTAGTAAGGGCTATCGTTTCCGTAACTCCAATATTGGCGCTTACTATTCTGCGTAAAGGTTAGATATATTAAAGAGTTTTTATTTTCAAATGACAAAACGAATTGAATTTAAAAATCTCATCCCGTACAGAGACAATTTCGTTTATTTTTTAATGATTTTATATCATAGTTTAACTTCAAAGCTTTGAACACAATTTATCTGATCACTACATGAAATCTTACATTTCTTGATTGTATAGTTGTTATGAAAGGATGTATTGAAATGCTGGCTATACAATATACAATGACAATGCGCTCATAGTTATTGTCCGTTGCGCACCTGGCTTCGATAAAAAATCAACATCTCGATACCTTAACACGTGATTGTACGAAGCTGATACATATGTACTTTGACACTAATGTTTACACAAACAAAAACGAACATTTCACAAAAGTAATAACACTGAAGAATACACATCGGACGACAACGAAATACTTTAAAATGTCTCGTTTGATATTAAAATTCCTGATATATAAATCGTTAACATCTCGAATAATTTCCAACGAAATAGAAGTTTGGGATTCGAATCTTCTATAGTACTTCTAATAATCTTATTATAGTACTTCTTTCAATTATAACATTCATAATTCAGAAAAGAAACGAAATCATAATCAATATTTCACATGCTCATTTTAGCGATATCGCAACCACTTCGTAAAGCTTTCGAACTAGAGAAGTGGTAGTAGGCACTTCAGAATCACTTCCGTCATATTTTTCAGTATATATACATAGCCTACGAA
Organism: Papilio ambrax; assembly: GCA_018231605.1. Classification (NCBI taxonomy): domain Eukaryota; kingdom Metazoa; phylum Arthropoda; class Insecta; order Lepidoptera; family Papilionidae; genus Papilio; species Papilio ambrax. The sequence goes on from DVQG01001238.1 coordinate 8,225, forward strand.
ATCGGTTTCTGTGTAAATTTAATAGATATGACAAAAAATATTTTTAATATTTTAGTTCAAAATGGCTTTATAAAAAAAACATTTGATATTTAAAACAAAGAATAGTTAAAAAAATTAAAGCTTGTTTCGGCCGGAATTCGATCCTAGGACTACCAGTTGACATAGAGTTTCTTTCTTATTCCTTGCATACTTAATTAATGTACTGATGTCAAATTATTTTATTTCTCTATAATTTTCTAAAGAATTATTGTGAAAGAATACTTCATCAGTTTACATACATTTATTGAAATACAACTAAAAATATTACATGTTCATATGCGTGTTCTTTCTCCTAAACTTTTTTGTTTTAAATTATTATGCAATACTCTTCAGACTACCTAACGATGTGAGCTGTGTAATTTTAATTAATTGAAAGGAATTCATTATCTTGTTTTCACCTTTAGTTAACTTAATACTATGAAACTATAATTTTAAATTGACCTAATTAGGTAAACAAGCGATGGGTTTACAGTTATGACGGTTATTTTAAATTAACATTCAAATTTTCTTATCGCAAATATATATGTACTATGTAGAGACAATATATTATATTTTAATCGAGCACGATGGTCATTCACTTTGGAATACTTAAATGTCAAAAAATAAAAAGCAAAAAAAGCAACTCACCTTATACTCTTATCCTTCATTTTAGTTTTAAAACACTGGTTTTTAGTTTAATAGACACAAACTTTCACTTCGGAATAAATATTGCCAGATTATTTTAATAATAATTTAAATAATAAATCTATTAAAAGTGAATTCACGATTAGTTAAAACATTGTGCTAGGTTATATTTGATGTGCGTGTGGTGCTGCAGAGAAGCGGCAAAGGCGACTGGCTGACGGAATGTACAGCGATGTGACCGTACGTCGGTTGAGGCGGCCGGCGGCCGATCGCTGCGGGTTAGGTTTTGTGACGTCATTCGTACTTCCATAGACCTTGAACTGCCAGAATAGGACACAATCGACATCTGGTTGGCCCAAATATTGATAACACGCAAACTATAAAACTTTATGTATTTTTAACTAGAATGTATATATTTTTCTTCCTCGATAGTTTTCAAGTGGTAGAGGTAACTTTGTAGCGACTGTACATTTTGCATTAATTAGTTTTATGTTCGCGGACACTCTACTATCTCATTTACACTAGACTAATTCATGAATATTTAAAGTTTTGCGCATAGTCTGATGAAGACACATTTGTTTAGCTTGGGAGGAGTTTTTCCATATTATCAAATAAATTTCCAACAGGGTACTTTAATATCAGATGATTAAACTGCCATATATATCTTCTTTAAAAAGCTAATAATTAAGGAATTATTAAGTTACTAGCTTTCGCTCGCGACTCCGTCCGCGTTGAATTAAAAAAAAACAAAAGTGCGTAGACTATGTGGTCTTCGAGACTATCATCTACATCTATACCAAATTTAATCGAAATCAGTTAAGCTGTTTAGGCTTTAAACTAAAACAAACATCCATCCATCCATCTAAACTTTCGCATTTATAATATTAGTTTAATAATTTTACCTAAGTTACGTACACGTTACTGAGAGACATTTATCTATTCCGCTTCGGCTTGTGGCTTCGAGGTTAAACTGTGATAAAATGTTAAGAAACATATTCAAAATTCATACTCAATATGTAAACATCGTTTTTAATAAGAAAACACTGGAGTTATATAAATAACAACGTTGAGTTTCGAATCTTTAGCTGGAATAGTGATTGCTAAGTAACTCATACACAAGTTTACCCTTGAGAGAAACAGAATAATGTATGTAGATACAGTATCGTATAATTAACGTTGTATGCAATTGTAATAGGTTAGCAAAACCATAAGAGATACCTACACTTTAAAACCTTATCAAACCAAATGGCAAACATCCGTCACTTAATAGGCGAAAACACAGACTTTTAAAATTTTTATGTGCAGACATTCCAAGGTGCATCCAAACTGAAGGTAATGCGATTAGAAGTGTACACGTAGGTATTCTTTACGAAAATTTGTTAGAGTATTTATGCATTTATTGTCACTTTGTATCAATAGAGTAAGAATATTATTGGGGTCTTAAAGGCTAGAATTTTTTTTTCTATAGCCTGATAAAGATATTTACTAAGAATGTAGAAATGTGGAATAGTTGCGGCGAAACAAAATACTTTTGCCTTCTGTTCAGTTAGAAATCCTCATTTTAATCCATTTCCGTTCCACCCTTTTCTTAACAGGAAAAGATGGGAAGGAAAAGTAGATTTGACGGCGGAGGAGACAAATTGGAAGGGGAATTATCCTTTTTATGTGCGTTTTCTCTTCCGTCGATCAATTGTAGGCAACGCATCTGCAATTGCGGATGTTTGGGCAGCGGTCGCTTCGCCATTTTGACGGATTCAGGTGTCCGCTTGCTCGTTTGCAACCTTATAATTTTAAAAAAGAAATGTTAGTCTACTCAAAAGACTACTGGTTAAAATAAAGGTCAAAATCTTTTATAAAACAAGTCTAATTCGGCCTCAACTTCAGTTTTCTTTTGTTACTAAAAGTGGACCTTCATATTAGAAATATTTTATTATCTCGATACAAAAGAAATCTATGGAATTGTGATTAAAAAAGAAACGCGTTAATTTCAAACAATCGCTTATTAAAGTTGTAATGCAAACAATACTCAATACAAGTTTCCCGCAGCGGCGATAACGCTAGTTTCATAGCATTAAACATTTCATAGCCAGTAGCCACTAAAATTGGTAGTAAAAGTGAATTTACTTATAAAAGAATTATATAAATATACGTAACGTTCACGACCGTAACCGGGTGAAGGTGAAGATTATGGATTTCCATTTTACATGTTAAAAAGTTATCCAGAAGTAAGAGACGTGTTTTTTATTTTGCCAATCCAAATCCATATGGAGACCAGGAGTGGCGAACCTTACTTATTAACGTGTCATTATTCTTACTCCTAATACCTACTTCATACTTTTTTGTACGTGCATAATTTAGGTACATCATTATGTATCCGTCGGCGTCGGTGACTCAGTGGTTTAAACACTTGACTTGTAATTTACAGGTCTTGGGTT